>JBBJLS010069913.1:0-12456 GCA_037577275.1 Bryconaethiops microstoma
TATATATATAATGCTAATGAGGATCATGTGGAGAACAACAGCAGCAATAATAATGTTTTGTAGTGGTAAATGTAAATATATAAATTACTTGTGATTGTACATAGTTGTACATCCCTTATTATAACACTAACGTGTGTGTAAGATTTCCAAAAATGTTTAATATTATTGTTTTGGATTTTTACTGCAAAAATGAGAGAAATTTCTAAATCAGATTTTTTTTTCAGATTTATCCAATCTTTTTCTCATATTGAATAGGTTGTGGGCGGCACAGTGGCTCAGGGGTTAGCACTGTTGCCTCACAGCAAGAAGGTCCTGGGTTCGAGTCCCATGTTGGGTGCAGGGTCATTCTGTGTGAAGTTTGCATGTTCTCCCCGTGACCATGCATGTTCTCCCGAGGTTGTCTGTCTCTGTATGTGGCCCTGCGACATGCTGGCGACTGTCCATAGCAGCTGGGATAGGCTGCCCCCCACCCCCCACCCCGAATGTGGGACAAAGGCGTAGAAAATGGATGGATGGATGAATAGGTTGTGCTGAAAAAAATGGACATGAGACACATTGTTTAAGACTTTAAATAGTAGAAAATGATCTTTCGTCATTATTTATACAGTCCTCTATCAGGTAAATCTTAAAGCTGTATTTGGGAAGCTGGAGCTCGAAATTTGTGTGTGCATGTGAGCTACAAAGTGTGTAGAAACATATATGACTGAGGACTTTAATGTTCATGAGTGTTTGGCTTTTCAATCAGTGAGTCTGATGGTCAGTGTTCCAGCTACTTTGTCTATGTTTTAAAATTGGACGTTAATTCCGAGTTAATAGAAATAATTCTTTACAGTTTTCTTAGAACCATTTTTGGTGCCCTAAAGGTTATTTCAATGGAACCATATTTATGAATGACATGTCTGAGTGTAAAGAACTTTTACTTACTTCAAAGGGTCTTGGAAAGGTTGCTTGCATGTTTGAGAACCTTTACTTTCTTCTCAGTTCTAGTCACTATTATATAGACTTTTTGGTTCATTATTTTGTGTTGCTTCAGCTTCTGGACTTCTTTACATCAGTTTTCATCAGTCTTCTCACTTTTGGAGCTTTAACATTTTACTTTAGACCAAAAAGAGAAAAGCCTTTGAATGTTTCTTCGCCCTCACAATTACATTTTTAAAATAGTTTTTAGGGAAAAAAGTGGATCTTCTGTGGTATCACTCAGAGAACATTTTACAGCACCTTATTTTTAAAAAGTCAGTTGGAACTTCAGCTGTATCTCAGAACATCAATGAACTACATCACCATTAATCTTCACTGGGGATCCTTCAGTGGAAAGAAACCAAATTTGCAGGTTATAAATAGTGCTAATTAATTCATTTGACCCTGGACTAAGTTTAAAGGCACAGAGTGTATATTTTCCATTACATCCATTACTTTTCACTAATCCAGTACTTTTCAAGGTCCGGCCCCAGAACTTCTCTTTTTCCCCACTGATGCCCAGGATAAAGTCTGTCAAACCAGGTAAATTTAGATAGTTATGGCTCTTTTCCACTTGTAAAATAAAACATGCTGTACTGTGAACAAATTGTTTTTCAATTGCAAAGCGATGCGAACCTGAGCTGCTGAAATGTCTTCACCTCATGGAAAGAGGACACTGTTCAGTTACTGTATGCACAACTAAATGGAGACACAAACTAACAACTGGCAAGTGGATGAAGTACAAGGATGACTGTCTGTTTCGACTGGAGATACATTTCAGTGGGAGTTTTCTATCACAAATTTATTTTTAACGCTGTGAGAAATGTGAAGGTGATCCAGGGCATCACTAACAAGTTCTCTGGGTTCGATTTTCATCACATGAATAAAGAAGGCAAAGAAAAAATTAAAAACTTCAAATGAGACTATACATAATAAAAGACCACAATAAAAAAAGGAGCTCTGACAGAAAAAAACATTCCTCTGGTTCGACTCCACGGCATGGTTTTGGGACAACTGGCCATAAACTGTGGGAGAGAATTGATTTAGAAACTCCGTTACTGGACTGAGATACACTGGAACATCTAAACATAATACAAGTTCAGTACCATCACAGTACAGTCTAGATACAGCACAATTCCTGTAGACCTGTGGAAAAGCGCCTTTAGTTTTGGATGAGTGATGTTTTTGGTTACTAACTTTGACTGTAGATCAGTGTAACACATAGCTGTGTCAATAGATGCTGTGTTTATGGCTCTGACAAAATCTTTTTGTTCATTATGTGTTCTTCATTGAGATTATGATTCAGTCTTTCATAGAGATCAGTCTTTTACTTCACTGCTGGACTGGTATAGCTGCTTTTCTGCTCTCAGGTTCTGCCATTGTTGATAACCTAAGCTAAACTCTTCACTTGTTTCCTACTACTTTTGGGCCCTTGCCATTGACTACAAAGCTCTAAACACAGTGCTCTAGAAGCGGTAGCTCTAGAATTTGGACAGCACCAGTGAGTGACATTATGTCACCCCTAGATTCAGTTAAAGTAATTTTTTTTTTGTTTGGGTGGGTTGATGATGGTGAAAATTTCATAAGGCTGCATAAATGCAAAATGCAAAAAAAGGACAATGCCTGGAGCTTTACCTTCCAATTTTTGCATCGCACATTCCTCAGTCCTGTCTCTTGTCCTACCGCTGTTCATTAAAACCAGGGGGGTTTCAGTCTTTTAATTTAAACCTTGAACTTGAGCTCCCAGAGCTCTTCTCATCCTGAGGCCCAAATTCACAATTTGTTTTTTTTAAACGTAAAAAGTCTTTGAGTTAAACATCAGCACAATGATCATTTAATCTGAGTCGAGTCTGGGAGATGTGCCCTCTCTAATAAGATTACAGCTAATGTAATTCTGGATGTGGCCTGTCTTTGTGCATCTGTTGGGACAGAAATCTAGTACTGCAGTGTTATCTCCTCACAAGACAAACTACTGAAAATTTTGCAAAAGCTTGGGTTAAGAAGAGAAGTAAAGAAGAGGTAAAGAGAGAGTGAGACTGTGGCAAAATTTGTACCATGTTTAGTGAAGAATTTTTCTAAATTGGGCAGAGCTTCTGGTTGATTTCTTGCAAAACATAATGATCTAATACTTAATGATAAACTCTAGACTAAGGACAGTTTCTGGACATTTCGCCACCCCCATGTTTAGTCCAGCTACGATTTCTTGCTGGGCAGGGGTCTTGTTCTAAGATTTTAAAGTGGTTGATTCATGTCTCTCCTCCAGTTTGAAAAATGTGAAATTGTGATTCTGAATTCAGCACTGACGGCAGCACTCCGAACCAATTGCATTGAGTGTAGTCAGATTAATAATATTGTACCCCAGTGATGTTGGGTGGCCAGTCATACTTGGGGTGGAGCTCATAAACCCGTTTTCCTTCCCGAAGTTGTTTCTCCTCCTAGACAACTGCCTAAATTCCTCTATATGCATGTGCCAGCCCTGGCTAAGGAGAATCCACAGTAATAAATGTTCCTTGGAGCAGTTCTATACAGCTCCATAAGAACATTACAAAGAAACAGTTTTGTGAATGAGACGTGCGAGCATGAAAAACCTAGTAATGCTTCAGTCTAGGTGGGGATTGCAATGCCCATGTAATGCCCATACCAAACCAGTAGTAATTACTACTAATTCTGCGTTATTAAGCTTCATTAAGCCAATTGCTGGCACCTTATCAAGACAATAACCAATAATTGATTGCTTATTACTACTTTAATAAGCAATAATTATGGTGAATTTGCACATGATAAGGTGCTGTAGCACTCCAAACCACATCTCAGAGCATGGCTTCCTTTAGTTACATGTTTTCACCTGTATTGAAATATTCATAAGAACCTTTGTAAAGTTTAGAGAACCACCACATAATGTACAGGTTCTACACTTGGACCTGGCACACAATCCTAGAACCATCTAGGATCCTTCTCCAGTCATTTGGATTTACTTCCTTAGGTTTTAATGCTTTTTTAAAAATAAGACCAAAAGAAAACATTGACCCACACTCAAGAGGACTTTATTTTTCTTTACGCTTTGAAAAGTGTGAGTTAAGGGGCACAAGAGTAAGTTACGGTATCAAAAAAACATTTCTGATAAGTGGAAGTAGAACATATGGGCCTCATTTAGCTTTGTACTTTATTTATTAGTTATCATTTCCACTCTCTCTGCATTAGCATTGAGAAATTGTATGTTTCATGTCGCGTAACTGTTTTCTCATTCTGGTCTCCTGATGAAGCTTCGTTAACGGTTTCTGCCTTCACCCCAGAGAGCACCGCACCACATCAGGGAATCATTCATCTCAAGGTTTCACGTCTGTTGACAAACCACTCGACCTTCAGATGCGGTGAAATGCCATCTAATTCATCAGGCCCTGCTTGATTTGCCACTGCTCATTTTGCCTGTGCAGGAGCGTCTCAGTTATGAAGTGTCCTGAAGAACGCATTAGATTATAATGAAGCCACTAGAAAGGGCAAAATTACTTTGCATCATATTTCAGAATGAAATTTGAAGCAGCATATATTTATTCAGGAGGGTTTTTTAAGTCCATTGAATGAAAAATGCATGATGCAACTGTACGTGAGTATTTTTGTTTGGCAATTTGCTAAAGTAGTTCAAGGACACCGCAAGGATACAATCTGTGTTCTTCCTCCCACTTTTTGGCTTCTATGACTTTACAGTCCGGGAGTAAATCCATCTCCTTCATCAAGGTTACTTTATGATTGAGATGATTACATTAATTGTAATTTTGCTGTAACAGAAGGGTGAGGAAGGTTTTTTTTTTCCTCTATGGCTTGTTGGCTTGTTTTGCCAATCAAGAATCATCCCTGTTCACTGAGTAATAGCATATTCATATGCATTAGTGCTGATGATAGTTGTATGGTAATTACCTTTCCATTCCAACATTTAAGCAACTTTGTGGACTAAAATATGTCACATGGCTAAAAACAGTATTAACAGTTATCCTGAAGTGGTACAAAACTTGTTCTGCACACGGGCATCAGTTTGGTTTGAAAAGTGTTGGAGAGGACTCATTGTTTTTTTATCAACAGAGGTGGGGTAGGAATGTGATTATTATTGTGGACCAGGGTGGAATGTGATTATTTTTGACGATTTGGGGTGGGGTGGGAATGTGATTATTTTTGTTGGCATGGGTGGAGTGGGAATGTGATCTTATTTGTCAATGGGGTGGGGTGAAATGTGATCATTTTTGGTGATGGGGTGGGGTGGGAATGTGATCGTTTTAGTTGATGGGGTGGGTGGGAATGTAATCGTTTTGTTGATGGGGTGGGAATGTGATTGTTTTGTTGATGGGGTGGGAATGTGATTGTTTTTGGTTGATGGGGTGGGAATGTGATTGTTTTGTTGATGGGGTGGAGTGAGTGGGATCATTTTTGTTGACGGGGATGGAATGGAAATGTGATCGTTTTTGCAGATGGGGTGGAGTGAGAATGTGATTGTTTTTGTCAATGAGGGTGGGGCGGGAATGTGATTATTTTTGTCGATTGGGGTGGGGAATGTGATCATTCTTGTTGACAGGTGGGTTGAAAATGTGACTATTTTTGTTGACAGCTTTTTTTGAAAGCTCAGTTCTGTAGTAGGAAATTAAAAAACATCACTGAGAAAAACACATAATACTCAGAAATGATTCATTCAAAAAAAAAAATTTATTTTTCATCAAATTAAAATTCAGATATTTTCATACATATAAAAACAATTTAAATTACATATTTTAAGAAACTACCACCTACTTTTAAGGGGGAACTATTTGATTTTACAACCATATTTAACTTTGAGGAAACAATTAGAGGTTTAAAATCAAACTCGGGGGAAAAAAAATTACTCTACAAAACTGCATTTACCTTTCTGTTAGCAAAGGCTCTTCTCTACTAGCTCCTGGCTGAGCTTTTAAAGGTCAGCTTAATAATTTCCATAAACTGCTGAAAGCCTCTGTACAGTCACGGCCACCACACTGGTCTTTAAGTGTCGTCCTAAATGCTGAAGAAGAAAGAGGAGAAATGGATGTTTGAGAATAAATGAATGAAGAGAGTTCAGCACTGAAGTGCTTACAAGTAAAGTGCTGATTCTGTAAAGAGGCAGAATGTAGTTTTTCAGATAAAATTACAGTTATCTGATATAAAAGAGAGTATAAAAGATGAAAATTAAGATTGATGGATAATCAGGGAAAATATACTTGAAGTCACCAGAACTGAACATGAAGGCATAGAACAAAAAAATCACCTTCCAATGAAGACCTTGAGGAAAATAAAAATGGTTCTTCCCAAGGAATGGTTCCCAAGGAATGGCTTGAGATATGTGAAGAACCTTTTTAAAGTTTGAAGAACCTCCACACCATGTGAAAGTTCATGGAAGAAGCTTTAAGCAGAAAAAGGATTTTTTGTTTGAATATTTCTTTTCTGTTTAACAGGATCTCTACACTTAGACATCTCACTTAGAGAAGGAGTTCTTTAGAAAAATGTATTCTTGAGTGATGCCACATCAGAACCATTCTGGTGCCCTGAAGATACTTTTAATAGATGGTTTTTGAAAAGAATTATTTTTTGTGATTGAGATGTATGACCGTGAAGAACATTTGCCACGGCTGTTTATCACCGTGGAAGGTCAGAATGATGGATTATTTCATATAAATGTGGGAATATTGTCTATTTTTAGTTATTAGTTTTTTTGAGATCCAGAGCTCTTCATAAAATAATCACGATGACCCTGGATGACCGCGTGACGCCTGAGAACAGAGGAATAAAACTAATTTAAAGTAGAATAAACTAATATAAGATATAAAACTAAAAGTAGGTCAACATCTTTTTAAATATGTTATTTAAATTCCAATATTTAATTCAGAATAAATTCACGAAACTTTCCATTCTGCTTGTTTAGGCCTGCAAGAAGGAATTAAAATGACAAAGTAAAAAGTAGAGTAGTTGAATGCAAAAAAAAAATGTTTCCACCGTGCAAATATCTAGTTAGTGTGTTTGTGGTTTGGAATGTGTGTGTGTGTGTGTGTGTGTGTAAGTGATAGGTATGCATATGCAGACTCTCTCGAATGCTCTCCTTCAGTAGCCTGAGGGCAGAATCTCCTCCTGACTCTGTGATGGTCTTCAGGAGCACTGAGAAGAGTGTGTCTGGGGTTTTGGCTGTTTTTGATTATTTCTCCAGCTGTCCCTCCAGTCTTACCCTCTGACTTAACTTCTGTCTTTCTTTGACAGGTGTTGTTTACGTATCGTTTGAAAGTTGTTTAGGTGTACCGTGCGTGCACTAATTTGGTTGAACAGTGGATGTTGCGTTAAGTTTAGCTTTACAGGTTTAAGAAACAGATGTGGACTACTTGAGCACTGATGTACGTCACTCTGGATAAGAGCGTCACCCAAATGCCGTAAATGTAAATGTAAATGTAAAAGACCAGTGATGAGGGCACTGTGCACAGCACTGGGAGAGGTTTTGGGTGGTGGGTGTGTCTGGAAGTATCTCAGAACCTCCTGAGGTGGTTTTCAGTGATTCAGATTTAATTTGGTTTAAATATGTTTGGTTCACACCTGCATGTTTGATGTGGATCAGAACGATCCTGATCCAGAGTGGGACCAGGTGTGAACAGGGTCTTTGTTTGTGGCTGCCTTTCCATTAAAGTAATATTAAACATAAAACTGGCATGTTATTTTGTGTGGCCACCTCCTGACACGTAGGCACAAGTTTCACTTTTTATCCTACAAAAAATTAGTAGCATTCAGTGTTTAAGATTATAAATGTCTAAACCCTTTGCCCTGATCGGTGAACACTATTAATATCAGAGCTCAAAATGTCCTCACTTATTTCATACTTACTGCCAAAAGCCCACGTACCCAAAAATGACCACCCTCATCATACTTAAGCTGGGAGTTTACAGCCTCACATTCCTAAGAAGAGTGTGTGTGTGTGTGTGTGTATATGTGTGTGTGTGTTTTACCTGGGCTTCTCTCCTGTCCCTATCTGGCAGATGATGCTGTCCATCCACATCAGCTGGTCTCGGACCACGCCAAAGAATCTCAGCTTGTCCGTTGCCGTGGTGATCTGGACGCGGCACTCCTCGCAGCAGATCAGAAGATCTTTCCAAGTTTGCATCACCTCATGCTCCCGGTGCGCAATGGCCTCGGCCTTCTCGCCGGCGTACACGGTTCGCAGCTGCGCAGCGCTCTCCTGCAGCTGCCGTACCTGAGAAACACACACACACACACACACACACACACACACACACACACACACACACACACTGATATTGCTATATTTCTTATGTAATTTATGTACCAGGTAATGTACGTATGTGTGTGTGTATGTGTATATATATATAAATTCATTTATCTTCTGTAACCGCTTTATCCTCACCAGGGTCACGGGTACTGTGAGCCTATCCTAGGGTCTACTGGCACAAGGCAGACTCACTTGGTAGTAGCCTAGTGGGTAAAACACTTGCCTGTGACCACAAAGTCTCAGGTTCAAACCCCCCCACTTTCTACCATTGTGTCCTTCAGCAAGACACCCTCAGTGTCTCCAAGGGGACTGTCCCTGTAACTAATGACTGTAAGTTACTCTGGATTAGGGCACCCATTACCCTTGGCGGGGTAAAGTACACCCTTTACCCTGGGTGGGGCGCCAGTCCACCTCCGGGCATTCACTCACACATATGTGGTCAATTTAGAATAACCAATATGGTCAATTTAGAATTGGGTGGTGGGTGTGTGTCTCTCCCATAATCACAACAGCAGGGGGCGCTGTTACAGCACTGGAAGGGGTTTTGGGTGGTGGGCGTGTCTGGAAGTGTCTCAGAAGCAAACTTCACACACACAAGTCCAGAATATATATACAGTAAACCCCTGCTTATCACGGGGGTTACGTTCCAAGAGCAGCCACAAATAGTGCAAAAACGGGCTGTTGCAATGTGGCAAATTTGTACTGTAATGTAAATACTGATGTTACTTCTGTATAGACTGTACTGTAATTCATGCACGCACGTTTTCTTTGCTATACGCTGTCCTTTCCTTTGGTATAAGCAGATAAATACAGGAACGGAAAAACATGAGAACATTCAGAGAAACACTCGAGACTGCTAAACCGCGTATAAGTGTGTGTGTGGGGGGGACGGGGACTGTATATGTATATATGCACACACACACACTGAGGGTGACATGTGAATGGGATATAGTTTTGCACACTTTAACACAACTACTCTTTATTTAGTGCATTTAACCAAATTGGGAAATAATTAAATAAAGCATAAACGTACAAAAGTTATGGCACATTTCATAATTTCTGTTTTGTTTCATATCTGCATCAAAATATGTGACATTTAAGTGCATTCTCTGTGGGTGGTGTGTTCTTATTCACACACAGTGTGTGTGTGTGTGTGTGTGTTCTCACCTGCCCGACCAGTAGCTGGATGTCATGTTCGAACGTGTTCATCAGTCTCTGGAGGGCGCTGGTGTTGGTGGATCCGTCCTGCAGTGCCCGAACCTCTGGCAACCGCCGCTGCTTATCCTCAATCTGCACCATCACCTGAAAAACACACACAACGCATCGATTTAGGGCAGCTGGTGGCCTAGTGCTTAAGGAGGTCGCCCTGTGATCAGAAGGTCGTGTGTACGAATCCCAAGACTGCTAGTAGCACCTCTGAGGTACCCTCGAGAAAGGTACCGTCCCCACACTGCTCGCCGGGTGCTGTGCTCCTGACTGCCTGCCGCTTCACTTGGTGACTGGGTTAAATACAGAGAAAGAATTTCACACTGTTCACACTGTGTTCACGTATGACAAAAATGGTCACTTTACACACACACACAGTATATATATATACACACAGCTCCAACAAAGCTTGTCAATTATGGCAAAAGATCATTGTCTGCAGAATTTTCTCGATATGGTTTATCCCTTTAGAGAGCATGATGTTAATTATGTTGAATGATGTGTGTATGTGTGTGTGTATTTGGGTTTCTAATAAAGTGGACAATGAACCTTGCTAACCCTTCCGAGGGGAGGTTTTAACAGTTCTACTCGTGACTGTGTCTGTTTTTTGTTTGTGTATCAGTGTTCCACGCTAAAACTCAATAATCCGTTACTTCAGGCTGGTGGTGAGACAGACGGCGACGCCACCTGACATCTCTCTGATGCAAATGTAACTATTTTTAAAATAAAGATGTTCATTTTCTAAATATCTCCTTGTCAGTGAGACTCAATGCTCGTTCAACTCGTTTGACTCATGACATATTTGATAGGATGACCACATGGTTGCTATGGTTACAGTGCCATAGTAGTGCTGAATGAATATGGGAGAAGATACATTCTGGATAAAGACAGTTTATAAAGGCTGGAACCAAAGCAGCAGCTCTGCAGGGGCATTTGCAGGTGTCACTTTGAAGCATGTCAGGAGGTTCAGTAATAAAATGTAAAGATTTCTTTCACAGCGTCAAACAGCAAGTGTGTGTTTCTTGGTTGTTGTGTGTTTCTGGGTTTATTTGTTTTGGGCTATGTGTGTTTGTTGGTTATATGTTTCTTGGTTGTTGTGTGTTTCTTGGTTGTATGTGTCTGTTGGTTGTGTGTTTCTGGGTTGTGTTTGTTGGTTGTTGTGTGTTTGTTGGTTGTGTGTGTTTCTGGATTTGTAGGTTTTGGGTTGTGTGTGTTTCTTGGTTGTGTGTGTGTTTCTTGGTTGTTGTGTGTTTCTTGGTGGTGTGTGTTGGTTGTGTGTGTTTCTGGGTTTGTGTGTTTTGGGTTGTGTGTGTTTGTTGGTTGTATGTGTTTGTTGGTTGTGTGTGTTTCTGGGTTTGTGTGTGTTTGTTGGTTGTGTGTGTTTGTTGGTTGTGTGTGTTTGTTGTGTGTGTTTCTGCGTTTGTGTGTTTTGGGTTGTGTGTGTTTGCTGGTTGTGTGTGTTTGTTGGTTGTGTGTGTTTCTGGGTTTGTGTGTTTTGGGTTGTGTGTGTTTGTTGGTTGTGTGTGTTTGCTGGTTGTGTGTGTTTGCTGGGTTGTGTGTGTTTCTCGGTTGTGTGTATTTCTTGGTTGTGTGTGTTTCTGGTTTGTGTGTGTTTCTGGGTTGTGTGTGTGTTGTACTCTTGAGTGTCCTGCATGGCACTCCGTTCGTCAGTTGTGTTATCTGTGGGGCTGCAGCCCGAGTTTAGTGTGATTTAGTTCCCGTCAGTATAAAAGTATAAATATAAACTCTGAGTTTAAACATGATGGCGTATCGACTGTGATCCTGAATCTCCATTAACCTGCAGTGTTGATCAGTTAGAAATGTTAGAATCTCCAGTGTTTAACATTCTAGATCACACCGGTGTGACGGGACGTTTTAATGGAAAGGATTCAAGTGGCACAACTGTGTGACACTAAACACTGAAGGTTTAATAGAGTAGCTGGACGAGACCTCACCTCTCTGCAGTCAGAGAAGAACTTGTGGAGCTGGTGTGAAGCTGCGAGCATCTGCGCTCTGGTCTCCATGAGCTCCAGCAGATCAGCCCAGGCTTCGTTCACACCGTCCTTCCACTCCGCGATGGTGGCTGCGTCCGCATGGCCGTAATCTATCAGCTCGTCCACCATCTGATTGACAGCTGTCACTCTCTCCTGGCCCAGACTCCCCGTCTCCGACGCAAAGTCTGTGAACTTCTCCTGCAGGACCTGAGGAAGGAAAGCATGGAGATACCTGAGAGGCTCAAATCCTCACAGCCTCATTTAACCTTCAGAACCTTGGGGTTATTTTTTCCTGTTTCTGCATCACATGTTCTTTTCTAATATTTAAAGCCTTAAACAGTGTGTACACGTGTCTCATATTCTTTTTCAGCACAACCGATAGTATAAAAACATTATTTTTATAATTTTACCAACTACTTGGGTACAACTGACCTAAAAAACAAGAAAGACAAAGAAAATCTTTTTTACTGTAAAAATCCACAAACATACATATTAAACACGCATTAGTATTATAAAATGGTGGAAAAATGATTAAGAAAATCAAACTATATACAATAATTCACATGTAAGTAATCAGTCACATGTAAGTAAAGTAAGTCTGTCTCTTTAAAGGGTAAACATGTGTAACTAACAGTGACGTGCTCGACGTCCTGGCCCAGCTCGGTGGAGCTGGCGGTCATTTCTCTCTCGGCGATCCACTGCTCCAACTCGTCCACCTCACGGTTCAGCTGGAAAAGCCAGTACTGCTGCTCCAGAACACACTTCCTCTCCTCCACCAGGTCCTTCAGAGACACGTACAGCCGGTCGACCTGGGACTGACGCTTACTGATCTGCTCACTGCCGGACAAACAAACACACAGAGAAGATCAGAACGTCCTCACAGACATGAGGAGGTTTACAGGGGTCACTGGTGTTAGTGTCCAATCTACCCAAATTAAAGCCACTGACTTATCACCACACACACACACACACACACACACACACAGACACACAGACAACCAGACACACACACACACACACACACACACACACACA
>JBBJLS010069914.1:0-12456 GCA_037577275.1 Bryconaethiops microstoma
TAATGAGGAAAAGTATAAAAACACTGCTGTAATCGACACTCTCCTCTCACAATGAGACCAGTTGGAAGGTAAAACACTACTAGAAGTTCGTCAAAGGTAATTATTGCCATTTTGTTTAATAGTGAATAAGAGATTTTTTTTTCTCTTAAACAGTTTTGTAAACAGTTTTGATTGTCATTTCCTTTAAAATGATGCTTTAAAGAACAATATTTTTATTTGGAAATGAGGAGAAATGTTGTTCTTAAAAACTAAGGCAAAGCTGTTCAGTTCAATACTTGCACCTATAAAAGATCAAACCTGAGAAACTGGTCTCATTTTTCCCTGGAGCTATAATATGCAAATCGATTATCTAATACCTGGTACCCGGTACTATTTTTCATATCTACCCCGTCATAGTTCCAAGGCAGCTGAGTAAGTACTAGTGATGTGCGGGTCAGGGTTTCTTATGACCTGTACCCACCTGACCTGTTACGAGAGCCAACCTGATCCACAGTGTTTCTGTAAATAATTCAGAACTTTGTCAGAACACTGTTTTGTCACTTTTAGACCCGCTGCTACCGCTTAGTTTTCTAACACGTTGACCCCAAACTGCCGGAGTGCACATTCATATTAGTCAGACTGCGAAAGGGCTCATTTTGTTATAAGCTGTTTCTGTCTAAGCACTAAGTAAAGTGATTAGTGGAGCAGAAAAGAGATCTCACCTTGTGCAGATGCTCCAGGGCTAGGACAATTTCGCCCACGTAGATTCTCACCTCATCTTCTGAGAAGTGGTCTCTCTGGTACAGATGAGTGAACATCTCTCCTCCACTCACATAGTCTACAGTAATACACACACACATACATCTTACAGTTCGTAGAAATCAAGAGAGAGTGGTTTGAACTGGATTACTTTGCATATTTTGGTTGCTTATGAGTGACAGGAAAAAAAAGTTACGCAGTTACTCGTCCAATCTCCAAACTGGACTACAGCAACTCTCTACTGGCTGGACTTCCACTAAAGGTAACAAAACCACTTCAGCTGATTCAGAATGCAGCTGCGAGGTCAGTCTTCAATGTTCCAAAGTTCACACGCACCACACCTTTACTAAGGAACCTTCACTGGCTCCCTGTGGCCGCTTGCATTAAGTTCAAGTCATTAACGCTTGCTTTCAAGGTCAAGAACGGACTTGCCCCCCCTTACATAACAGCATCGATCAAACAGCGTCACTTCTCATCCTCTCAGAGCTTCAAGCACGGCTCATCTTGAACCTCCATTGCTCAAAAGAAGAGGAAAATATGCGTCAAGAGTCCCTCGCTGACTTCAAGGAGAACCTTAGTGACTAACTTTGCCACTGATTTCTGCTTATTTATCTCATCTTCCCCATAAACCTTAACTTCTGAATTTCTTTGACAGGAGTTGTTTAGGTGTACTTAGCCTGCAGTAACTTGGTTGAATAGTGGACGTTGATTTAAGTTTAGCTTTACAGGTCTAAGGAACAGACGTGGACTACTTGAGCACTGATGTACGTCGCTCTGGATAAGAGCGTCAGCTAAATGCCATAAATGTAAATGTAAAAAAATAAATAAATAAAAAAAACAGACTAAAGGCTGCGTTAAAAGGCAACTATAAAATAAGTTCCAAATCTAACTAGGAATTGTAACCATGCAGGCCCATGATATAGCTACGTAATTCAAAACCTACTTATGTCATTTAATTAATGGAATATCATATCAGGACTACATCTAAAATATCACACCTACAGCATTTTGAAGACTCTTTCAGCCAAGGTGTCCCAGTGCAGCCAAGAAGCGCAAATACTTAAGGTATTCATTAAATTGTATTGTGTTAGTTACATATTTGGAATAGCTTAAGAATAAGAGTCATTTCAAGAAGTCAACAGTGGCATCGTTATCAGCAAACTTAAAACGATTTCAAACCCTACGGCTGGGTGATATGGCAAAAAAATTGATCACAATATATTTTCCCACATATCGATTTTTAATCACGATTTATTTTCCCCCCTGATACTGCCAGTTTGAAAGCATCTGGACTGAAACTGGAAGAAACCAGAGATTAGTTCAACACTTTATTAAAGCAAATGGCATGCACCAACAAGAGAGATTGAGAAAATATAAGAACAAACATGCACTTATTCAAATCCTTCAATTGGTGGCGCTTGATATCTGCAGTCCAAAATGCCTAAACGCCATTGTTGTAAATTCACTGACGATTTACAAGAAAATACACGTGCTGTCGTTGACACATTTGTATAAACACCCTCCCGCCACCTCGCTCACCTATCTCTCGGCTCAACAATGCGAGTGGAAGTGAATAGGTGTGTAGGATAGTAACTAGTTTATGAGAGATGCACATGACATGACGAATGTTTAGGCAGCTCAAAATCTCGGACAATTCTAACACCCCGGTCGGGTTTTAGAGGTTTCCAGGTCTCAAAAAGTGGACGTATCCAGGGAAAAGAGGACGTCTGGTCACCCTAGATGTCCACAGAACAGAAACAGAACCAAACTCAATAGCCAAACAGTATGTCCTTAGTGCAGGCTGACATTCAGAAAAATCAAATCCCTCAGCTTGGATGGGATGATACAAATCCCTCAGCTTGGATGGGATGATTCTCCTCTCAGTTAGTATTTGCGGACGGACGGACGGACGCTCCATCTGACTGTCGTGTCTGTCGTCCTCTGTTTTCACATAATAGTATGATCCTATATCATCACATGTGATTGCTGCCAAACAAAACGAAGTTCTGCCGTGAGCAGAGCTCAGCCACTGAGAGTGAGAGCTGAGCAGCGAAAGTAAATAAAGTGGGGAGCAGCTCTCACTCGATGGGAGTTGGATCTTCTAAATCACTACAAAGAGCCGATGCTTTTACGCATGACATCATTACAGGGAAGGTGGATTCTGACTGGCAGTTGTCGTGCACCTTCCGCCGCATGTAATGCACATGATCGAGTAAATATGGCAAGAGCTGATCATCGCAATCGAACTGAATTTAATCGCTATCACTAATCGTGACTGCATAATCGCCCAGCCCTAGCACAACCAGTTATTATGTTTAGGGGCAATTTCTTTTTCCACATAGGGCCATGTAGGTTTGGACAGTTTTTTCCTTAATAAATTAAATCATCACTTAAAAACTGCATTTTGTGTTTACTTGGGTTATCTTTGTTGTAATTTGCTTGATAATCTGAAACATTTAAGTGTGACAAACATGCAAAATAATAAGAAATCAAATACTTTTTCACAGCACTGTATGTATGAACCATTCAAGTAGAACAAATAGAACAAAGACATCTAACTGAACCAGTGAAGAAACAAGTGCAGATGATTCCAGATGATCAGGCGGTGATCAGTATACTGGTGGAGCTGAATGTTGAGTGGTTGGAACACCACTCCTTGTATCTTTAGGGACTTTGCAGCCTGTTGCAGTAAAACATTTGTTTCCATTTCTTTTATTTAATCTACTTATTGAGCCAAAGACCAAACAGTTTGACAGACATAAAAGAGTATTTTGCACCCACAACAATTCAAAGCAAAATATAAAGAAATGAGAGGTGGCTCAAGGCTTTTCCAAAGTACTGTATGCAGGAAGAAAACACTTATACATTAGGTAGTCACTAGATGTATGAAACACCAAGTGAATTCTGATGCTCATCAGGAAATTGAATTTGATCCATACATTAATTACATTAATTAAACATATTTTCTTGTTCTTAAAAGGTTATGTTTTAGCATTTTTTATACCTTTGTAAATGCTTTGTTAATAGCTTTTTCAGGTATTTGGCTCAAATTGACTCAAATTATATTTAATGTTCTGTAAAGACATATTTACAATTTTAGTCATGTGTCAGAACCTGCATAAGAAAGTCTATTGGACATTAGTTTATAATCTTCTAGATTTCTGCATGACTATGGTCTAAAGCATTATCATTTTCATCAATTCTAAACATACATACACTATATGGACAAAAGTATTGGGACACCTGTTTTTCAGGGCTTCGACTAGGCCCCTTATTTCCAGGGAAGGATCTTTATACTTCATCAGACCAAGACATTTTGGACAACGGGGAAGAACTTTTTCTATTTCAGCATGACTGTGCCCCAGTGCACAAAGCAAGGTCCAAAGACATGGTTGGATGAGTTCGGTGTGGAAGAACTTGACTGGTCCACACAGAGCCCTGACCTCAACTACATCCAACACCTTTAGAATGAATTGTGAGCCAGGCCTTCTTGTCCAACATCAGTGCCTGACCTCATAAATGCTCTACAGAATAATTGGGCACGAATTCCAACAGAAACACTCCAAAATCTTGTGGAAAGGCTTCCAAGAAGAGTGGAAGCTGCTATAGCTGCAAATGGGGGTGGGGGGGAGGCACTCCATACTAAAGTCTATGCACTTGAATGCAATACCATTAAAGTCTCTGTTGATGTGATGGTCAGGTCAATACTTTTGTACATATAGTGTAACTTCTGTGATCTTAAGACAGTCACACACTGAACGTGGTATGAATAAACAACACAAGAATGTGAAACAGTCTCACACACACTTGAAAGCACATACACCAGATGTGACAAGTTTTGTTCAGGAATTCTGCAATGCTCTTCAGGCTGCCTACATGTGTTAATCAAAGATTCTTTGTTCCTCGCTGCTGACACTTTATGAAAGCGTTAGAACATGACTCGAACCCACTGTAACCCACTTTAGCTGCTTTTGGAGGCTCTTGCACCATCCTTGACAAAGCAGAGCACGAACTGACCCTTTTGAAGTTTGTGAAAGGATCCAAGTTGCTGAGACACAGCTGGTCTGTCAACTTGTTTCCTGCCATGCCAACGCCAGAGACGACACTGATTGATCAGTGAGTTCACCAAGTTCACAAAAATTAAACACAGAGCAAATAAGAGTAAAATCTTTGTGTCGTCCTAAGTGTGGTGTTTGTTGTGCAAGCCACACCCACTCAAACAAATGTATTGGTGTTAATTGTTAAATGTGTCGTCTTGTTTATTGTGCTTGTTTTTTTGCTGTTCTTATATATACAAAATGTGTAACCTGTCAATAAAAACAAGGTCCAAACTGATGGAATTTTCCTTCAGAACAAAGCCAGATTGAATGTCTGTCTGAGGTTTGCTGACAGCAAGAGACAGACCCTGAAATCGATTGCTTTCTGGAACCCCCTGGAAATTTTAAACACTTGGCTCAAAGGTAGTTTATACAACACAGCTTTCATTTCAAGATCCTTCAGTGCTCAAACCTGCATGGACTAATGAGTGCAAACCAATAACCAATAAGTAAAAAGTCTGATTATTCTATCTATGGGATGCCTTCGATTCCCACCCACAATAAAAAGTGGTACCCTGTTGGGAACTGTTCTAACCATAATTTTGTTCCAAGAAAAACTGAAAAAGTTCAAATGCAGCCCAACTACTTATCCTAGTTTATCTTCCAGCTTGATTGCTGAATGCTTGTTATGACTGACCTCAAGCTGTGGCTGAAGTCAATGTTCAAGATTTACACATTTCAAAACCCTGCAGCTCTGCTTTCTAGGGCTTGAAAATGCATTTAGGATTTACCTTTATCACAATATTGGTTACTGTGACAGAATATTAGGAGGATGGTAGGACATCTGACACCCCAGATGTGATTTTCATTTTGGGTTTTCTTCTGCTGTATAGACTTTTTGTCCTTGTAGGTACCAAGAGTAATGAAGGCGAAGCTGCTGCTGAATCCAAATGAAGCACTTTAATAAAGCAAAACTATACAGCACCCAAGCCCATAAAAAATTGAAGCTCATGAAAGCAGGCTACAAGGTTCATTTGATCTTTAAGTGCCCAGCTGCAGGAAAGCAGTGCACAATATTAAATGTAGTAAACTAATTTGTCTGGCAGCGGTGATGTCAATTTTTTTGTGTCGTGTTGTTGTGGATAAGAGCAGAGAAAATAATGAGAAGGCTTCATGCAGAGATCTCTTAACTGGGTCATTTATGTTCATGTTTTCCAGCAAAAAAAAAAAAAAACTCATTCATTTCCCACAACTCTCGCTCATGTCAGCCACTCAGGTCTACCTAGCAATGGTCATTTAATTAAGACATGGTGACAGTTACAATCTGAACAATAAACAATTGCGATAATGTCAGATTTATTTAAACTGCAGTTGATTTGGTGTTTTATTTCTACTTGACGTTCAGTCATTCAATATAATACTGGGGTAATGAGATCATTTTGGTCACTGAAATCAAGCTAGGATACTCCAACTTATACACTCTTTAATACAAAAGTGCCATAGAAAAAGCACTTCTGAAAGAATCTTTCAATGGCTTTCTCTAATATACAGTAAACCCTTACTTTTCACGGGGTTTTACGTTCTAAGAGCACCTGCTTATAGTGAAAAACCACGCTGTTGTGATGTGGTAAAAAAATGCCTAAAGACGTCTATTTTTATAGTGTTAACCCTGAATATGCCCCCAAATATGCTCCCAAAACACTTTAATTTCATTTTAAACTCTTAATACATTGCCCTTAAAGAAAATGTAAAGGTAAACCCATATTCGTACTGTACATTTTACACTGAACTTCCTCAGTGCTAGAATGTAAAATACCGATATTACCCCTGTTTAGACTGCACTGTAATTAATGCACGGGCATTTTCTTTGGCATAAGCAGGTAAATACAGTAATAAATTAATTGAATTTACAGTAATAAAAATACAGGACTTTAAGAAGAACAAAATGAAAAACACGAGAACACTCGAGACGCTCCACGGGGGAAAATTCTGGACTGCCGCTCTGTCAAAAGGCAGCAGCCAATCAGCAGCAAGGAAAAATAAATAGCGTTCTCAGATTGGCTACTTTCAAACCACCCGCCTCTGAGTACAGCAGCATTTCACCATCCCAAGATGCACTTTGTGTTTCTCTCCACAGTACCAAAAATGTATAGTTATATTTTATATGGAAATGTGGCTGAATTTACGTTAATATTTATGTTACAAAATTAGTAAATTATATATTTTTTAATAATTTAGCACTAAAATGCATGAAAAATGATATATTGCCACGAAAAAATCTTTAACGTCCGGGCCTCATCCGCCACGGCATGGCCGACGAGGCCCGGACGTCACAGAAGTAAAAAAAAAAAGTTTATGCGTTTCAGCAAACAATTATTATCCTAAGTGGATGTTATTTCAATTAACGGCTTTTCCTAAAATTGAACATCCAAGCCAATAATTATTTTTTAAAGAGGAATTCCACAGATCTTTCAGAATTGCTCAAAAGTTATATTCATACAGTGGCTTGTTATTTTATGTCCTAATGGACATGTTAGAATCGAGGACAACACTGTTTTTCAGTGCAGCCGAAGAATGTTGTGATGAATTCTGAGGAAAAAAAATGTTAATTTATTGGCAAATAGACATCACATTATTCCACAACTATCTAATCATTGTCTGCACTGCAGGAGAATACTGAGTGTGATACTTTCCTTTGTTATCTCAGATCCAATTGTGCTATCAGTATGTCACAGACACTTCATAAGGGGGTACCAGCAAGACTGGACACAATCAGCTATGACAAGTCATCACTCTTCTAATCCCAGACAAGGAAGGACTCTCTTTCATCAGGAGAAAAATATGTCTTTGACTACAATGACTGCATCCCTGATTCCAGCTTTATTACACCATGCTTGTTATCTTCAAAAATCAAGGGCACCTTCCCTTTACTTGAGTTGTTGGTAGACTGCAGGGAAAACATGATTGCATTTGGCCACAAGAGCATTCATGAGCTCAGGTACTAGCCACAAATGCCCCAAACTCATTCCAAATGTATTCGAGTTACACCACTCCAACTCATCACAAAGCACCTAAAAACTGCAATCAGTTTAATCCAGAGCACCGAAAATCTAGTACAGGGGGTCCCTCAAGTTATGACGGAGATCCATTGCTTCGACAGTGATCTAACCCTAGCCTAAGTTAACAACCTATCCTAACAGAGTTGTAAAATCTATAAACACAACTAAGACAAAATAACAAAACAAATTAGTGTAAAAAAATAATTCAGAAACCACGATAAAGGGCAAAAAGTCGCCAAACAAAGCAACACAAATGGAATACTCCCTCACTCATACGACGCGTTACTGCGTATTCTGCGTATTCTGCGCATTCTTCCGCCGCGCAGCAAAACTGGTTCGTTTATGATTGTTTTTTTCCTTTTTTTGGCCAACTGTCTCCCCAATTTTGTCACGAGAAGCCAACGACAGCAGACAGCTCAACATGCTTAGAGGAAAACTGACTGCCAGTTGTGTTATAGTAGCAAACAGACATTGGTGCTGACTCAAATTCATTATCCTCTCCTGCCACAAACTCATGCCAAAGGTGCTGGACAGAGTTTAACCAAGTCAGTTCATCCCAAAGAATCTGAAAACTGCAATCAATTTAATCCAGAGCACAAAAACAACCAGTATATCCAAAATCCCCTCTCTTATTATACACAGAATCCAGGTTTTTATCCCAAAATGTCAATATGATCAAAAGGGGAGGCTTCCCATTATTATGGGAAAGTTCACTTGTTGAAAAATGAATGGGAAAGCTCAGGAGGCTGTATACCGGAAAGGTCATGAGGCTCGAGGTCTTGAGTGGAAAGAGCCATCGTACAGAATCGGAAATCCACCCTTCACCTCTACTGATGTGATTTCCCAGTACTGTTGAAAGGCATTTGATACGATATATAAAAACATGATTTGATTGTGTAGGTTTTTATTGTGTCTGAGACAAATTACTATCTGTGTATGCAAACACACAGAAATGTCCTTCTCAATAACCTTCTATTGGTATTCTAATAAAAGACATGAATAATAAATATGTTCCACAGCGATGTGAGTTATAAGTGCGTGCTCACGCTTGAATTGACTATCGCAACTATGAGGTTTCTCATGAAGTGTCTCGTCTTTGTATCTATGTACACTTCCGCATCCCTTCTTTTTCTCACTTCCACATGTGTTTTAGCAAAATATTTATTTATTCTCTGCTTACCCCGGTTGGATCGTCATGATTTCCATGTACGCTGAAAATAGGGATCGAAATGTTGAGGTTTTCATCCTGATAGTTCACCCATGGGAACCTGAAGGGGTGAAAGGGAGGCAAAAAAATAAAGGTATAAATGTCACATAAGAGCACTACTGAATGGTATAAGAGTTCACAATGCATGTAAAGCTCAAATTTCATCAAAGGGTGGGACCTTCCCAGTAAACAGTCTTCCCAGTAAACTGTCTGTTATGTGCTTTCACATTCAATTTTCAACCAGTGAACTTGTCCTTTAATAACTTGAATCATTTTTCTTATATTCACCTAGAAGAGTAAAATATTTGCCCGATTGTGGTTGGTTTCAGCTCCAAATGTCACTAGAGCACATACTCGAGTACTATTGAGTCCTGTGGGTACCAGTCTTGAACACTGATGTTGTTGAACATTGGAACCAAAAAAAGTAAAGTAAAGTAAAGTGGCCCCTATAGTCACGTGTGAACACACCACAGCACACGGTGTGAACAATGTGAAATTCTTTCTTTGCATTTAACCCATTAACCAAGTGAAGCAGTGGACTGCCACCAACAGGGCGCACTCAGGGAATAGTATGTGGGGACAGTACCTTACTCAAGGGTACCTCAGTGGTGCCACTAGCAGTCCTGGGATTCAAACCCACAAACTTCTGATCACAGTTGCAACTTCCTCACCACTTGACCACCAGCTGCCCCAACAGGAAAACCTCCCCTGTGGGAATCAAACTCCTGCCCCCTGGCAGAGATGCTGTCCACTATACTAATGAGGATGACCTGGAAACATTAACTGCCTTGTGTGAGGAGTTACCAGCTGTAGCTTTAGGTACTGGGCTGAAGGCCAATGGAAGAAGCAAAAAGAGTCTCAGTGCTTTGTGCAAAGTCAAAAACAACCACAGCCTTACTGCGTGCAAGTTCTTTTTTTTTGACACAGGGCAGCTAGTCCACACATAGTCAAAACCCTTCTCATCGTTTTTCTTTTTCCCCTTTAAAAAGTGCCTCAGTTCCACAATTTCTGTCACATCTATAACAGTCAGTCCACTTACATCTACTATATGAACTTTATAAACATCTGTTCAGTGTGTTTACATGCACTTTGTCAGTTAATTAATGAGATTCCTTTCTAAAGACAGAATGTATTTCTTTATTATTGCTTAGCAACTCACCAATAAACTCAACAAAGCGCAGTGTCACGGTTCGGGTCGGCACCTGCTGGAGGGCGCCAGCGGACTCTGCACTGGCCTCATTGGCCTCTTAGGCGTGGCCTCATCTAGCCGGCATTAAGTTAATTGGGTTCTGCCGGCTAGACTTAACCTTAATCATTAAACCTCTGTTCATTGGTTCATGACGCTCCTTCCTGTATATTTAAGCTCACCCCCTTTTAGTTTGCGTCATGGGACCATACTGATTCCTCAGTTCATTCACCTTCTTTGTACCCGTGTCATTTTTGACTGGCCATCGTGCCACCTTTTGTTCCGTTGTTTTCTTCTAATAAAACCCTTGAGCCATGGATGTCTGCTCTGGTGCCTCTTACCTTTCTCCCCGACGTGATTCCCACATAACACGCAGTATGTAATTAAAACTTACGGCTGCAGTTTTCTTATTAACATTGGTAAATATTTATTTGGGTGTTTTTATGGTTTCAAACTACACAAAATATGGTTATCTGTGGCCTTTTCATGGCTGTACTATAAGAGATTAGTGTTTACTGTTTCCCAGGAAGATTGTCCTTATCTAGTTCTGATCCATGTCCATCTGTATGTGACCACAATAATATAGCTGCCCAAATCCAATCATAACTGTTTTATTGGTGTGCAAAACAAGAAACAAAGCACTGCAATTGTACAAAGCTTAATAATGGCAATCCCTGACCGATTAAAAATATGCCTGGATAGACTCTAAAATGTACTTTGGATCAGACATCCCTAATTAAGACCTTATTATATCAGGGTTCAAACAAAACACTCCCATCCTCCCAAACATCATATGGAAAGAGATGCTCTAATACCTGCTGTTGCCGAAGTTGACCGCCTGGTCACTTATGATGTCAAACAGGATCGGCTTGTCGCCCATGCAGTATTTCCGCATGATCTCTATGCAGCTGTGCATGGCTTTCCGAGACGGTTTATTGTCATGGAAAAGATCCCCACCGAGCAACACAAAATCAACCTGGCAGAGAGACACAAAAGTGTGAGCTGAGTTGAGTTGATTTAAATAAACTGAACTCAATTCAAATGAACTGAATGTGGATTAGGGTTTGTAACATCATCTTATAGCTATGCAAATAAGTTGAGCTGAATCAAATGAACTAAACTCAATTTATTACTACATTTATTACTTCAGTGCATTTCAGTTTTAACAAAACTGGTTTTAGCATTTAAGTACTTCAAAAAATGTCAAGAGTTCACAGAATAAGGATTTTCTTTGTTTTTTTGACCAATTGCATCCCCAATTTAGTCACAAGACTCCAACGTCAGTAGACATGTCAACGAGCTTAGAGGAAAACTAACCGCCAATTCTGTTATATCAGCTAAAAGACATCTGTGCTGACTGCAAGCTCCCTTGGACTCCCATTATTAAAATAGAAGATTATGATTCCCGTTCCTTGTATTAAGGTGCAAAAGAGGAAAAACTGGTCAATAGCGATCATGCTGAAAAGGAGATTATCTTGGAAATGGCTGTAGAAAAATGAAATAAGAACCCTGAATAAAGTAATGTTACAAATAGGGCAAGAAAAAAAAATCATTATATTATAGATTATTTTGCATGCTTCATGTTTATGTTTTCTTATTTTTACTGAAACCATCTACACCAAGGAAACGCCAATTCCTTGGCAAATACAAAGAAACTCCAAAGCTGATCATATGTTTGTTTCTCTGGTTGAAAAATAAACATGTGTTTATGTAGAAAGGCATTGCTCACATCATTGTCCTTCGCATATTTCATTATCTCGTCAAACGTCACAAAGGTGTCATTGCCCCTGACAGCATCTTTCTCCAGATAACCCAGGTGGATATCAGTGGCAACGAGAATTTTAAAGGTGTGCTCATCATCCCTGCAGCAAAAAAAAAAACAAAAAACTGACCACATGCATCACAATTACTGTCACCCAAAAATATGAAAACAGTAATCAAAATTCTGTTTTTTCATAATTACACCTTTGATCATCATTCACATGAGACACATGAGGCCATACGCTGTTTGATGGGTCTAGCCAATTGGATTTGGCTAATTAAAAGACAGAACGCAAGCTTGATCAGATGGGTTTTGAGTTTGGATTTAAAAAGTGAGAGGGAACTGATGTTTCGGAGGTCGGGTGGTAATGAGATCCAAAGTCGGGAACAAAGCGACTGAAAGCTCTGCTCCCCATAGTGGTAAGACGGGCAGAGGGAACAGTCAGGTGAATGGAAGAAGATGATCTG
>JBBJLS010069915.1:0-12454 GCA_037577275.1 Bryconaethiops microstoma
TGATTCAGGTGATCACTAATCAGTACCTCATAAAGCAGAATGAGATGCTTGTGTAGGAATTTAACAGACACTGGCATAGAATGGTTGTCATACTCATACAGATGCTGATTTAAAAATAAATTGCAGTGCAATAAATTTTTTTCCGGAGCTGTATATTCAGTCTGAGTGAGGTGTCCTATTTTGTAGAAGACTCTGTATGCCCCTGAACTGAATTCACTCTTCTCTCAAACTCATATGTGCAGACAAACACAGCTTGATATACAAAGACTTCTAAATTTGGAAATAATTATGAAAATGATGACGATGATTATAATTTTAGTGATGATGATGATGATGATGATGATGATGATGATGATGATGATGATGATGATGATGATTCTTCAATCAGATGCAAAAGTTTAAACACCCCTGGGTATGTTTTGTTGATTTTGTGTGAAAATTAGTTAGCATATCCTTTGTGGTGAACTTAAATGTGTTATTTGTTCTGCAATTTTTAATGTACAATTTCTATTTATTTGCTTAGCTTAGGAAAAAAGAATATAATATGGCATTACATTTGCGCAGGCCACTTTATATACATCCAGAAACATCCGGCCATCTCTAAAATAAGAACGTTCATCCCTGCAGTCGTTTGTTGGCAGCCTGCAGAATCTCTGGAGCCTCCAGATGTAAACTGTAATTTGTAAAGGATTAATCTATAGATTAAAGGCACTCATTTTATGAAGACCAACCAATCAGCAGCCTACAGACCAAAACTTTGCTGTCAAAAATTGAGATGGATGAAAAACTGGAAAAACATTTTTTTTTAACATTTTGCCCTATTTACCTCGATTCAAGAAGGATTCAATATAGGATCCAATTTAATTTAATTGGATTTGATGTGATTGTGTTGAATGCAAACTATTCTGCAAAGCTTGTCCAATCTCTCAGTAACAGCTATATTTTGGAGCAATTTAAGTGCCAAAAATACTTCATTTTCAAGAACAGATAAATCACACTTCCGCCCAACACACTACCAACCTCTCTAAAGAGAGGGTTTGTGATAAAGACCATTTGAAGAACACTTGAATCGTACAGAAATCATCCTTTGCTCTGTTGTGTCCAATTATGCCTACAGTGGAATGCCAGTGCATCTGTTCCAGCCAGACACTCAGTCACACCATCTCCATCCAGCTATGAATGTTCTGCTCCAAAGCAAAGCTGCACACGTCTCTTTCATGCAATGTTTCAGGTCTGTACCGCATTTATTGCTGGATGGGTTATGTTTTTGTCTTCCCACATTATTTGTGAGGCCATTTCTGTAATTAATGGATTCCATTCATTTTTCATTATGCATTAAGAGGCTCATTAGAGTGAGATGAACCAGGATAAACAGCTGCAACAGTGTATATATGTGTGTTTAGCATGCAAAGGCTTGGTGGGAAGCTTAGCAGGACACCCACATCCTGGTCCATTTTAACAGAGCGAATGCTTTTACTTTTGTGAAATTACAAATGTATGTTTTATAAATGTATGTTTTATAAATGTGAACGGAAATGTATGGATTCATAAGCATAAAGACTGGTTAAAAAAGTTGGCAATTAAAAACATTGCTGTATTTACAGCATAAGACATCTACGGTAAGAAGTAATTTTCTTTTTGCAACATTGTGCTTTAATTGTGCCCCATTTCATTTGCTAACAAACTGTTTCAATTTTTGGGGACTTAAAATGTCTAAATTCTCAAATGTGAGTTCATGGTCATGGAAGCACCTATTTTAGAATCCAGTCAAAATGACCTGATTATGTGCCCCTTTACTGTAAAAAATGGTAAAAAGATAGAAGTGGGGTTGGATGATTTGGAAAATTATATCACAATACTTAAAAACATTGAAAGTAGCTTTGCATGACTTCGAAAAATTATGCATAAAATAATTTTATTTAGTGCTTTACATACTATCCTGCACTACTCCTCCTCCTCCTCCTTCCACTTTGGGCGATTTTTTTTGTGATCGACTGTCAGATTAGTAGAAGTGTTCACCTCTCTGAAACCTGCTCTCAGAAAAGGTGTGTATTTGTAGTCACTGGAAAATGTGAGATCCACTTGCATACACACATATTTAACAGATGTTAATGTAACTGCTAAATATACGCCTTTGTTTTCCGAACACTGCCTTTGTATAGTTTGCATGTTAATGCCAGGTGGAAAATGGAAAGTGGCCCATTTTTCTGTTTGGGTGTGATTATGGGAGAGCACACCGAGCCAGGCTTTAAACACTAAGGCGGTTTTTCTGATCAGCATAAGCCAATGCAATACAACAAAAGACCAGTTGAAACATGCTGCATGTGATGTGTTGTCATTAAATCAGTCTTCCAGGGTTAAGAAAGCTCCTGACTATACACAATTTGCCAATTGCTGAATTGTTTTTGTAGAATTTTCTTGTTCTGTTGATCTCTCAGCTTCAGATTTCAGTCAAATCCAGTCCAAAAAGGCAAGGTGGCATCTTTACCATCTGGGCCGCTGAACCTACTTTACCAGATAAACACGACAACAGGGCTCAGTTCTGGTATACTGAACGATACAATGATTTTTAATTCTTTGCTACATACAATTAGGAGTGTAATGATACACAAACTTAAAAATTCCAATTGATATGATCCAGTGGTGATACAATTTTACAGCAAATGTAAACAGTGTCTGATTAGGTGCCTTGTAATAATATGTGCACCAAGCACATGTAACAACTTCGTCATTTTTGCACACACAACTCTTGCTGCTAGAATACAGTACCTGTCAAAATACTGTATTCATCCAGACTGTAGATATTGTTGATTTGCACTGAATGTTTATAGTTTACACTTCACTTACACTTTACACTTTGTTGTCTTGTCTAATTGTATTGTTGCGCTTCTGTTTCTTGCAGACTTTTGTGTCCTGTTTGCACTTGTTTTGTGCTGTTCTTTTCTGTTCTGCTCTTGTGTTGCACCGTGGTCCTGGAGGCACGTTATCTCATTTCCCTGTGTACTGTGTGTATATGGTTGAAATGACAATAAAACCTACTTGACTTGACCTGACATTCAGAATAAAGGCTTGGTTGACAGTCCATGCATAGGGTGAGAGAAATGTGACTGTTCATCTGACCCTTGCTTTAAAGTAATGTAGTAAAACATGTAGCTCATCCAAAATACCCAGCAAGAGTTTAGAGACTGCTGTGCTTCCATTTTTAAGGAGACGTGGCTCAGTGAGTAAGGGTCTTGTGTTTTTTTTTTTCATCAACACTGAATGGTGTATGAATGCTGTGCTTGTCTCCAGTTATTGCTCACCACGTCTGGAGTTTGTGACTGTTAGATGCATTTTATGTACCACAAGAATTCATCACCATGCTAACTGTTGAGGTTTACCATGCTCAAGGCACTGGCTGAACTTTACGGAGCCAACAGTGAGCTCCAAAACTCATACCCATATGTACTGTCAACTGAGATTTTAACACACAACACTCAAGTCAGTTCTCCCTAAATTCCACCTGTATGTTTACTTTGCAACAAATGGGGCGAACATGCTGGACTGTGTTTACACAAACATGGCTGGTGCACTCCCCCACCTTAGCTACTCAGAGCACCATCTCCATAACGCTGATCTCCGCAAACAGACCACACATCAGATGAAGATCTGGCCCCCAGGAGATATCTCTGTGCTTCAGGACTGAGCACACTGACTGGAACATGTTTAGGGAGGCTGCAGTCTACTGTGGCTCTACCAACCTGGAGGAGTACATGACTTCTATGACTGGCTACATCAGCAACTGCATGAATGATGTTACCAAGGCCATCACAGAAGAACCCAACCAGAAGCTATTAATGACAGTAGATGTGTGTGCTGATGAGAACCCGAGACACCACCACCTTCAGACCAGGTGATAAGGCTCCAGTGGAAGCAGCAAGGGCCAACCTGTCCCAGGCCTTCAGAGCAGAGAAGCGCAAACATACTTAAAAAAATCCTCAACCACTTCGAGGACACTGGGGACGTATGGCACATGTGTCAGGGCATCCATGCCATCACCAACTACAGGGCATCTCCACCTGCCCGTGACGATGAGGCCTCCCTTCTAGATGCGCTGAATCACTACGCTCAAAAGTGACATGGCAGTGAGGAAGACCATCCCACCCCCAACGACCAGGTGCTCTCTTTGATCATGGCTGATGTGAGGAAAACTCTGCTTAAAGCCAACACACAGAAGGTTGCTGGACCAGACAAGGTCACATGCTCAGAGGATGGTCATGTGCTCTGCAGGACCAGCTGGTAGATGTTCTCACCAGCTCCACCATCATTCCAGTGTGCTTCAAAGCCACCAACATCATCCCTGAGCCAAAGAATGCTTTAGTGTTCTGCCTCAATTACAAGCATCCCATTGCTCACACATCCATCATCATGAAGTGCTTCACCAGACTCATCACAAGGCCCATAAAATCACAACTGCTCCCCTCATTGGAAATTCACCTAATCTTGTAACGTGTATTATGCAAGGACTGAGTGAGTTTTGGTTGGTTAAACTATTGCAAATAAAGAGGTCATGTAAAAATATATGCCAATAGTAGTGTTACCTAAAAAATCACAAAAAAATGGACTGAGTGAGTTTTGGAAATTTGCTCTTCATTTGGTCCCTACCGCTCAACGAATGATGCCATCTCCACCATCCTTCACCTGAAATGACAAAACCTACTTGACTTGACGTGACCTGTAAAGGAGCAAGAGGAATGAGAGCAGGAGGAATGAGAGAGTGAATGTGAAAAGAATGACATAAAAACATGTGAAAGCATGATGTCAGAGTCAGTCACCATCATCACATCCCTTCACATCTGAGCCCCTCCACTCAAAACTCTTGGATTTTGCAAATGTTGGAATCATTCATTATTAATTAGAAACATCATTCAATAAAAATCAGTATTCATTTAATTATCTTATTCAAATTCTCCAGCTATTTTCAAATGTAAAATTAAAATGAAATAATAAAAGAATTTTAAAGTATTGTAACGTTTTATTATGCATTGCATTATCTCCTAAAACGTCATAATTGAATTACTAATTGTAACATCTCATCAGCGGCCACTAGAGGCCGCCTTCGTTAAGTTTTGTGATTGTGGTTTTTGTTTGGACTTTTATTATGACATTCTGAGCACCGCCAGCCGTGAGTTTGTTTATTATGAGCTTCAGCTGGTCGGGGTGCTCAAAGAAGATGAGATTTGTGTTGTTATTGGTTTAGGGTTTTGAGTTTTCTGTATTTAAGTTGATTAGTTGTGGACCTTAACGTCAGTCCACCGTCATGCTTGGTGTGTGTTTCGTTTCCAGTCTCTTGAGTTCTCATTTTGTGTTCAGTTAGGCCCTCGTGCCTGTTTGTTTTGTTCTTGAAAATAAAAGAAAGATAAAAAGGATGTCTGCCTGTGCGCCTGCCTTCTTTTGGCAGATGGAGGGAAACGTGACACTAATATAATTAATCATATAATTGATTTACTAAACCATTATGATACATGGGTCATGAGAAGCTAATTTCACAATTTCACAAATGCAACGGTTTGTTGGTTTGTATGGTTTGAAATTTTGGCCAAAATAACACTTTTCAAATTTGTAAAAAGTATAATACGTGTCCTCTGTGTAAAAATCCTTTTGTCTATGTGGGTTGTCCCAGTGTCTGCGGGGGTCCTTCCAGTGTCTATGCGGGTCCTCTCTGTGTCTGTGTTGGTCCTCCCTGGGTCTGTTTGTGTTCTCCCTGGGTCTGTGAGGGTCCTCACAATGACTGTGGGGGTCCTCCCAGTGTCTCTGCGGTCCTTCCTGCGTCTGTGTGGGTATTCCCTGCGTCTGTTCTCCCTGGGACTGTGCATTAAAAAAACATTTTTTTTAATGCATTTCGTCCTGAGTGCACTGCTCCCCCGTGACCCTGGTTATGATAAGCGGCTCAGAAAATGAATGAATTGTGGTGAAAGCTGAGATTAGCTAATGTACTGAATCATTTCTTGAACAGTGATAACTGAATCGTCATGAGATTTGTACTCCTAGCGCCTGGCCTGGATTCCACAAAGCCGAGAATTAGATGACCCTAAAATCCGGTCAGTACATTTCAGCCCTCTCCAGCTCTCTACTGGCTACATCACTGCTGGTATTACTCTGTACACTCAGTGCTACTGAATGCCTTGCACCCCTCTGACTTCTTTCTCCACTTCTGAATTTCTACTGCCTGACCTCCACTGCTTTAGCTTACTTTTTAACCGCCTTTGCTCTACTCATATTTCTTGCTACCATCTCTCGTATACCCTGTATGACCTACAATAAACGAGAATCTGATCACCTATTGGCTGCAGTTAAGGTCAGCTGTGGCATTTTGGAATAATAAATATGTAGGGAGGAGAGTGTGTGTGGTTGTTGCCATGTTTAAACTAATAAGGAACAAAAGGTACATGACCAGTACCTGAATAACCACTATCCAGTGTGGGCAATTTTCCCAAAGATAGTATTACTGCACATTCAACAGAGAGACTAAGCCAGGCTTACACATCTTGTTATGTGGAAAATGAAGGACTGCACTTTTCTCTGTTTTTTTGACATTTCATATACAGACAGCTGAAGCTGTTATTTATTGTTTTCCATAGTTCAGAAGAGGACAAAATAGCAAAAAAAAAAACAATAATACAAAATATCATGGCTAACCATGAAGTGTAGATATCTAAGATATCTAAGAAATCATTTTGATGCTGCTGACATAATAGCAATGAAGAATTCTGTTGGTTTCAGTTTAAGCAGCAGCAGATCAACTGTGAAAATATCTACCATGTCAAATTTTTTGATTCAATTATGGCATCCTGCTTGATATTAATAATATAGCAAAACAATAGAAGCAGAAAGGAAGGTATGCTTGTACGTTTTGGTAATTTTATTTTCCCAAAATATAACTAAAATGAATTGAAGTCACTTTCTATGATGACCTACCATTTTCTGTTGTTAAGGATGCTTGAATCTGTTGTACATACTGTAGCCGACACATCCTGTTATCACTTCAGATTCATATAATTTATAGAAATAGTACATTTATTGACTTATTTTTGGTTTTGGGCCAAGAATTTACATTTTGCTGCATTGCTACTGCCTGAAGCACTAAAATGTCCAGATATTTTATTTATTTCCTCTCAGCAATATTTTTCAGTGCAATAATGTGGAAGCACCCATCCTTAACATTAAAAGTTTCCAAAGGATCTTAACTTGGATATATTGTGTGGAAAACTTAAACTGATATAGAGTCATTACCAGATTCTCTAAAGAGATGCTAGTGGTTCTTCAATGCCATTGGTATCTCTGTGCATAATGTTTACATTTATTTGGGGTTAACCATATAGGAAACTAATATTTTGCACTTAATTATCATTTTAAGGCAATAGCCTTTAGCCCTTGCCATCATACTGAGCATCCTCCATTGATGTTCTAGCACATGCTGAAAGGTGTGGCACATGGATGGATCTCAGAGTTAAAATACTTCTGTAAACCTCTGCTTTATCCTGTTGCTCCTAAAGTAAAGTAAAGTGGCTCCTTATAGTCACACGTGAACACACCACAACACAGTTTGAACAATGTGACATTCTTTCTCTGCATTTAACCCGTTCACCAAGTGAAGCAGGGGGCTGCCACCAACGAGGGGCGCCCAGGGAGTAGTGTGGGGACAGTCTCTTGCTCAAGGGTACCTCAGTGATGACAATAGCAGTGTTTGCATTCAAACCTGAACCTTCTGATTCCAGGACAACTACCTAACCACTAGGCCACCACCAGCACACCTCCAAATTTACTAGGTTTACTAGGTCTACTTTTACTAACTCACCATCACTTTCCTAGTTCTTAAAAATCTCACTTGTCTGGGCCACTGATTAATTTATTTATATAATTAATTTTTTATTGCCTTTTCTATGCCCTGACATTTCTTTGATCAAGCTGTGGATCGACAGCATCACCAAAGCAAAAGACAATATATTCTAACTAGAGATGCATTTGGGGAAAATTTATAAAAAGAGAGACTTAAAAATGTTACTTGAAAAAAGCAAAGAAGATTATTTTTTAAGCCTTTTCTCTTCAAGAGAACAACACTGTCAGGATAGCTGGCTGCATTAGCAGATAAAGCACAGGCCTAAAATGCCTTCCTCATGATTACAGGACCACCCACCGGCCTTTCAACTTGGAGCATCCATTGGTAATTTTTTATTTTATTTCTTTTTTCAGAAAGATTGACATTTGTGAATGCAGGCCATATTGAAATGTGGTGAAAGCTGAGGTCATCTTAGGCAGTTGCAACACTTACATAACTAACAGGATCATTCATTCATTCATTTTCTGTAACCACTTAATCCTTACTAGGGTATCCGCAGCCAATCCCCGGGGTCTACGGGCGCGAGGCAGAGACTCAGCACCAGGGTGCACACACGCATACACACACTGTCTCCAGGGGGACTGTCCCTATTACTAATGACTGTAAGACTGTCCCTGTAACTAATGATTGTAAGACTGTCCCTGTTACTAATGACTCCTCAGATATCAACAACTACAGACTGGTATCTCTGTTCTCCTTCCTTTCCAAAGTCCTGGAACATGCTGTTCATAACCAACTCAACATCTTTCTCAAAATAGGCTTCAGGGTCCTCCCCAGTCCGGGTTCAAGGCTGCACGCTCTACTGAAATGGCACTACTAGCCATCTCCGAAGAACTTCATGCAGCTAGATCAGCCAACCTGTCTTCTGCGCTGATTCTTCTTGACCTTTCTGCAGCCTTCGACATGGTTAACCATCAGATCTTCATGGCTACTCTCTCCAGCCTTCGGATATCGGGCACAACCTGGCAATGGTTTGCTTCCTAGCTTGATGCCTGGAGTTACTAGATAGCAAGGCATGGCTCCCAGTCTACCCAGTGAATATTGTCCACTGGTGTTCTGCAGGGCTCGGTCCTTGGACTGCTTCTCTTTTCTCTATATTCTGGTTCTTTTGGGGATGTAATAGCCTCACATGGGTTTTACTACCACTTTTATGCAGATGACACTCAACTTATTCTCTCTTTCCCCTCCAGTGATGATCAGGTCTCAACTCGCATCTCTAACTGTCTGGCTGACATCTCCTCTTGGATGGCGGCCCACCACCTCAAGCTGAATCCCAGCAAGACTGAGCTGCTTTTCATCAAAGGGAGTCCATCACCAAGCCATGACCTCACAGTTTCTTTTGTGAACTCTGTTACCGTCCCCTCAGAGAAATCTTGGTGCCATTCCTGTTGCACATTGACTAGATCTCCAGGACATGCAGATACCTTCTGTGCAACATCAGAAGAATCCGACCCTTTCTCACCACTGAAGCTACACAGTTACTCGTCCACTCTCTGGTCATCTCTAAACTGGACTACTGCAATTCTCTACTGGCTGGACTTCCACTGAAGGTAACGAGACGCCTCAGCTGATTTAGAATGCAGCTGCGAGGTCAGTCTTCAATTTTCCTAAAATCTCACAAACTACGCCTCTACTACAGAACCTTCACTGGCTCCCTGTGGACGCTCGCATTAAGTTCAAAACCTTAACACTTGCCTTCAAGGCCAAGAACAGACTTGCACCTCCAAACTTATCAGCACCGATCAAGCAGCGTCACTTCTCGTCCTCTCTGAGGTTCAAGACGAGCGCTGCTTGATCAGAAGAAGAGGAAGACCTGCATCAAAATTCTTTTTGTCTCGGCCCCCCAGTGGTGGAACAAACTCCCTCTTGCAAACAGATCCTTCGCTGTCTTCAACATCGTCTGAAGACCCACCTCTTTAAAGAGCATCTTGTTGAATAACCAGTCCTCTCGCTTATCTCTTATACATCTTTTCCTATATATGTTTTTAAGAATACTTACCCTCTTATGTATTAAGCTCTGACTTGGTAAAAAGCAGGTGTTGATTTTAGTGTAGCTTTACAGGTATGAAGAACAGATGTGGACGACTTTAGCACTGATGTACATTGCTCTGGATAAGAGTGTCTGCTATATGCCATAAACGTGTGTGTGTGTGCTCCTCAGGATTTCAGTGATCAGCTGGATGCCGGTAGTCTGCGGTGTGGTTCTGAGGCTGAGGACAGCGTGCTGGACGGTGGTGAGACGTCTCTGGAGAAGTCATCCTCCATGGGCCCGGTGGACTCCAGCAACATGGCGTCCTCGGAGGATGTGCGCACCCTGGCCTGCGTCCTGAGGTCGGAGGTCATCCTGATCGACGAGGATGATGACGACATGTCCCTGAGGGAGAGGACGGTCACCGACTGCTCCGTCACCGACGGCAACGCCGCACAGCTTGTCTGTGGCCGCCTCCTATCCATCTCCTCGGACTCCTCCCCATCTGCCAGCGAGAGGCGGAGCCAGAGTCAGGAGGCCACGCCTCTACCCGAGGAAAAGGAGGAGCCACTGAAAAGGCCCAAACACGTGTGCTGTTACTGCACCCTCCTCTGAACCCTTTCCTCACACAGCTGGAACTCTGGAGCCACACTCCAGAACTCTGATTAGAACCGGGTTCTACCTGTTACTGCGGGTCACGCAGGCTGGACAGGTCATCACTACTATCTGAAGCTAGTCTTTAAAAGCCAGCGCGGGTGACACGTCAGCATATGGTTCTAGATAGGTTTGGTGTCACATTGCATTGGCTGTCAGTCAGACTCTGTGGGCGGGACTTTTTCGATATAGTGTAAGATATTGAAAAAAAAAATTTTGTGTTAAAAAAAATCTCATAGTGGGGTATCGAACCGGTGTCTCTGCTGACGCTTCACTCAGAACCATGTCTTACCACCGAACCATGGGGGGTGTGTGTGTGTGTGTGTGTGTGTGTATTACTGACTCACACCAAAACATTTATGGGTAAGGACGACTGGAAACGGGTGGAGTGAAGCGCGCTCTCTCCTGAAAACAGGTGGGAAAAGCGCCTCTGTGTTCACGGTCTGATTATTTTTAATTAAACCAACAAACAAACAGACACACAACTTTTAATACCTGACCTGAGCTTTAGAGCCCTGAAGTCTGTTTATGAGTCTGATGGGGGTTTCCTGATTTGTTGCTCTCCGGCCACCAGCCGTGACGTCACAGGCTCTCTCTCTGCTGCTCACTTTTGTGGCACCTGGTGGTCTGGTGGTTAGGGAGTTGCCCCTGCAATCAGAAGGTTGTGGGGTTGAATCCCAACACTGCTAGTGGCACCACTGAGGTTCTCTTGGGTAAGGTACCCTCCCAACACACTGCTCCCCCACACACACTGCTCTCCTGGGTGCCCCTCATTGATGGCAGCCCCCTGCTTTATTGGGCAAATGAGTTAAATGTGTTAAATGAGTTAAATGGGTCAAATGAGTTTAATACGTTTAATGGGTTTAATGTGTCAAATGTGTTAAATGGTTTAATTGAGTTAAGTGGGTTAAATGGGTTAAATGTGTTAAATGCAGAGAAAGAATTTCACATTGTTCACACTGTGTGCAGTGGTGTGGTGTGTTCACCTGTGACTATAAGGGGCCCCTTACTTTACTTTACTTTACTTTACTTTACTTTACTTTTAAGACGTCTCGCCCCTCTGCACTCTGTCCTCATACATTATGGAGGAGACTCGACCACAAAAATCTAATTTATTAAAGAACGTTTGCCAAAACGTTTATATAATTGTTCAGATGTTGCCAAAGGTCATTATGCCAAATTCCAGCAATTAAAATAGTAATGATCGGAGTATAACAGGTCGGGTGAACAGCAGTGAGTGCAGATGCGGCCCCACTAATAAAGACCAGTGCTGTGGGACACACACACAGGAAGCTGCTTTTCTCGACCTGGTGAAGGTGGACACGGGCCTGAGAGACATTTGAACCCGTCCTGTGTCTCAGTAATATTCCTTCTTCTTCTTTTTGTGTCTCCTGAAACGTTCTAGCAGAGGTTCTCCTGTCGCTCACTGTTCCACTGCCGTGTTCCGTCGCAGTACCTCGTTCAGCTGCAGGTTTTGTATTAGTATATTAAATATATTTAATTTCATATTTTTATAGGACCTCTCGTGCTTCAGTCTCATCGCGGAGCCTCACGGGTCCTCCGGGGGCGGGGCTTCGCTTCTACCAGGAGAACCTTTTATATTAGTTTCTACCAGGAGAACCTCATGCTCCTCACGCTCATGTGTGTCAGTGTATGTTTATTTGAATAAAGCAGTTGATGGTTCACGTTCTCTTGTGTGGGCCGGTTCTCTGGGGTTCTGGGTCACAGTGAGTGTGAGAAGACGGCACTGGGTTTTCTGAATGAAAAGTGCGTGTGTGTGTGTGTGTGTGTGTATGTGTGTGTGTGTGTGTGCCCACATCTGCTTGTGAGTGTGTTTGTTTCTTATTGGACGGCTGATTTACTACTGTGAGCTGATTGGTTGGATGAGAGTGGTGGAACCGTGTGTGTGTGTGTGTGTGTGTGTGTGTGTGTGTGTGTGTGTGTGTGTGGTA
>JBBJLS010069916.1:0-12454 GCA_037577275.1 Bryconaethiops microstoma
GTGGGTGTGTGTGTGGGTGTGTGTGTGTGTGTGTGTGTGGGTGTGTGTGTGTGTGTTTTTTTTTTTTTTTTTTTTGATGAGAAAAATTCGATCTAATTGTTAACGGAAACCTGCATTTTTGTTTTGTTCTTCTTAAATCCTTGTTTGTATTACTGTAAATGTATTTATTATTGTATTTACCCACTTACACCAAAGAAAATGCACTTGCATAAATTACAGTACAATCTATGCAGGGGTAACATTTTTGATTCTAGCACTGGGAGACAGCAGTTCAGTGTAAACTGTACAGTAGGGATATTCGCGGGTACTCTTGGAACATAACCCGCGCAAATGTTGGGAGTTTACTATGTATATAATATCATCTAGTTTATGTATACACACACACACACACACACACACACACACACACACACAAACAAACACACACGCTCATTGGGTGGAACATGCAGTCAAATGTGAAACTCTGTGGAAATCATGATCAGGTACATAAGTGGCTCTTACTTTGTCCACTCAAATCGTTCCAACAAAATGCACTGCTTTATAAATACAAAAGTCTTTTCTTAGGGTCTTCTTTCAGACATACATGACAAATGTGATCAACCACAATGAACTGTACATAATAATGCAAATTATTGTGAAATTTTAACCATTTTTCAGCCCTAATGAATCCATATCAATAAGTGAAATATCTTATGTAGTACTAAAGTTAATGTGTAAAGTAAACCAAATGTCAGTCTATAAAGTGACAGTAGATGTAAGATGTGTCTGAAACAGTAACATGCTTCTCACAAAGAGCTTGCAGTTGACATTGAAAACAAACCGACAGTCTCACTGTGTATCAGCGTAAGATAATCAAGTCATGTGGAGGAAAACTCTGAGATTTCTCTCCACAGGGCACATTCCCCCATGGTATAGATATCTTAACAGCCGCAGACTACTTTGCCGTTGGAAACCTGAATAACTGCTACCTGACCATCAGGTAAGGAGCAGCATTAACCCCTTAGGGTCAAGACTGTTTACCAGGGGTAAGCAATGTATGTTGTTGACATACTGGACATGTCACTGGTCATGACAACTTTTCTCAGTATGCAATTGGTAATTTTATCAACTATACTGAACTTACAGTTGCATTTTGTAGTGTGCAGTTTATTTTGTGGTTCATAAGACTGTATGCTGTCTGTTTCTCAGCATAATTTGATAGCCTAGTTTTACCTTGTTCATCATTGGCTAGGACTCCCTCGAGTTTTTTTTTTTTAGGTCAGTTGTTTAGGTGGGTTCATAATGTTGGCTCAAATATCACATTTGTGATCCCAAACCCACCTAAATAACACCTGCACAGTGGAGGGCTTTTGGAGACCCTAACCATTGATGGACGGGGCAAAATGGGTCTTAACCATCGGGGTAACAATAAGGCTACACTGAAATTATTTTTCATTAGGTTGTTAATTAGGTTGTGGACAGTTTATAAATCATTAGTAAGCAATTATAAACAAGTTGTAAAAGTTGTCATACGTTGATGCAGGCTCAATATTTGGCAAGATCTTGGATCTTGCTAGTTGCTTATTTTGTCCCTTACTCAGACACAATGTAGAACTGCCAACGTCATCAGGTCTTTGTTACATGCTACAACCATTAAAACACTAGAACTTGTTTATAGCTGCTTATTTATTATTTCTAAACTGTCTACAACCTAATTTACAGCCTGATTATAAATCATTTATAAATCCTTTATAAGCGTAATTGTATTATAAAGTGGTACCACCGTCAACAGTTGATCCACCCTTGTCGTACTGATAGAAGTGGATGAGACAGGACAGTGTTACTGTGACCATTCATTGTCCATTCTATTACATTGACCTACCTCATTAGTCTGCCATGAAGTTGGAGACTGTCTGCCACATTGAAGGCTCCTGAAGGGATAACTATTAGCTGCAGTGCGTACCTGAGGGTTAACCTCAGTAAAAGACCCACCCTCAGCTGAAATGCCACCCGGCTGGTGAGATTCCGTCTCGACTGTGGAGAGCAACAATGTGGAAAATGCTAGCCTTGGGGAGCACGGTGTTGAGTTTATAGATCACTCCTCATCTTTAGATTGGAGCACCCTGCTATGATGTTGCTGTATGTAAATTACCTCTGCTCTGATGGGCCTGATTTATGCCTCAAAAAGACTCTTTATAGCAGGGTGAATGGGAGGAGATAAACTGCTGTATCCTGAATAGGTGGGAATGTGTAAATGCATTTTTCATAACATCACAATAACAAATAAAACTGTAGTAATAAAATTGTTTTTTACAGCTTAGTCTCCAAATACCGTACAGCTGTATAGACAGAAAACTCAGTGGTACTCCACCAAACTGTGATGCTGTAAAAACTACACACTGCAGATTCATGCTGGATTACAATTACAATTCTTATCCATCAGACTGTATAAAATACACACACCACAGATTCATACTGGAGTAAAATCACTCCACAATTATTCCTGTCAGACTCTAAAACCTGCACAAAGATTCATACTGGTGTAAAGTTGCAGTTATTCATCAGACTACATAAAATTTGCACACCTCGGATTCATTGGTTTTAAACTATGCACACTGCAGAATCGTACTGATTTAAAGTCATTCCCCCATTACTGTTGTCAGACAGTACAAGTCACACACACTGCAGCTTCATGCCAGATTAAAGCCACTTCACAATTATTACTGTCATACTGCAAAAACTACCAACACCGCAGATTCATACTGGAATAAAATTACGGCTATTATCTGTCAGACTGTATAAACTACACACACTGCAGATTCATACTGGATTAAAACCATAAGTCTGGTCATTTTGTAAACACATCAGTTTGATCTTTCTTTCAGCCTTTCAGTGACCAGGACTGAATAGTCAGTGAAAGTCTCACTGACTTAACACTCATTTTAGCCACATTGTCATTTGAGAAGGGAGTAACAGCATTATATGGTTAATGGGTCCCTTTCTCTTCCATTTCTCTATAGTGTCTACATAGCAGGTTTTGAAGAGTACACCAAGCCGATGATTGACCATTTGGTGGCCATGAAAATCAACCACTGGGATAGGTAAGGAGAATTTCAAATGAGTGTTTCCTGTCATGACTTAAAAAAAAACAGTACATCAATAAGGTGTATAATTATGGTCCTCTCCAATTGTGCACAGCGTGATCCGTGAGCTGGCCACCAAAGCACTCCACAACCTGACCCCCCAGGCCCTGGATTACATGGCCAACAAAGGTGATCACAGACATCATGCAGAGGAGATGAGCATGAAGGAAGGGAAAGAAATACTGTGCCACACTTGTGAACTAATCACTAATACTATAAAGCAGATACTGTGTACAAATCTTAAGAGTGTGAGATTCAAGTAAATGTACTTCTTTGTCGGAGACCATGTATTAGTTGCATGGTCAAAAATCAACTAATTGCAAATAGCCGTGCTTAATTTCTTTAAGTGTACTCATCTTTGGTGGTTGTGAATATACTTTGTACAAAAACGAGTGATTAAATATATAAGGTTTTACTGAATCTCAGTTTTATTCTCGTGTCTGCAGATGTTAATATCACACCATGGGCAGCTGTATCAGATGATACTGATAATTATTTATTATTGTTTTCTTTCAGTTCTTCCTCAGCTTTTGCCAATGGCAACAGGAATGGACCTGCATGGCCGTCATGGGGCTATACTGGCTTGTGCTGAGATCACTCACGCCCTCTATAAGTTGGCGAAACAGAGTAACAGGTGACAGCAGAGTTTAATTATAACTAGATTGCGTTTCTGTGAGAAAATGCGAAGTGTGATTTGCACGGTCTCAATAAAACCGGTGTTTGGAGACACCCAAACATTGGTTTTGTGTTTTGCTCACAGTGGGGTCTCAAACGGGCGCCTCTTTTGACTCTCTTCAATTAGCATGCTGTGCCTTAATGCTGAACCACACGGGCATTAATATGCTGTCTATTACCAAGCCATTTATTGTTACGGTTAGGCTGAAAATGAGTGGAGTGAACCACTCTTGCCTGAAAACGGGTATGAAATGTGTCCGTTTGTTGTGGTCCAATTAAAATTATTTTTAATTGAACCACAACAAACTGACATCATTTTTTTTTTTTTTTTTTTATAACTGTCCTCACCTTTTTTTCTTGAAGTCTGTTTGAGTCTGCTGTGTTTTGCTCCACAAGATTTATTTGAGGCTTCATGTTTCGCCCCTTCCCAGCTGCCATAGCCATTACGTGTACCAGAGACTCCCTCTCTGGTACACAGTTTTAAGGTGACTCGCCCCTCCCTTCTCTCTCTCCATACAGTACAGAGGTGACTTGACCACAAAAATCTAATTTTTAAATGATCAGTACTCGGACCCTGATCAACCAATCTAAAATCTGAATGCATGTGTATTACACTGGTTATTAAATAACTTTTTGGCGTTGCTAAACTTCAATACGGGCTTAGACGAGAAGCGCCAAATTCTAGCTAGAAAAAATATTTCAAGAAGATTAGTGATTGTGTCAGCAACCACAATAATCACACAGATTACAGTGTTTTTAAAACTACCATATAATGTATATTTTACTATTATAAAGGCCTTTAGCTTCCTGTTATGCTCAGATATTCTGCTTGGAAACCTGAAACCCACCACATGGAACTGATTGAACATTGCTGATGTGAGCGAGCCGTATCTACCAGACTTATTATTCAGAAAAAAGAAGGTCATGGGAATCATAAGAAACACATTACAGCAGGTGTCCCATTTGCAGATTTTAACCACAGACTAAAGACAGTTGGACATTTCCAAAACTTGAAACAGCTATTATGGGATTACAGTAAGGATCTGAGTTTCATTTGGACCCATTTCAGAAGGGGTGGGAAGGACTGGCAAAAGCTGCATGAGTAAGACTGAAGTAATAAGTCTTTCTGCAGCAAACAACTTTTACACTGTTCTCATGCAATGCCATCTTCAAAAGGCCAGGTCATTTGACTTCTGTCCTGATTCAGAGGTGTATCGCAATACTTTAAACCATAGTGGTGATCTGACAGAAGATTTATACCAAACGTTAAAACCGCTAAGAAGGGAATAGGGTTCTCAGTGGAACCTGTTTGGAGGTGGGATATATCAGGCATTAAGTGAACTATCAGTGTTGGATGCAGGAAAAATGGGCATAATGGTCTGAGAGACTTTGTCAAGGTCCAGATTGTGATGGCCAGACAACTGGGGTAGGGCATTCCCAAATCTGGACGTCTGGTGGCCCGAAGAAAGACAACCGGTGAACTGTCAACAGGGTCATTGACACCCAAGGTCTATTGATGCACATGGCCATGGCCTCTTTCAGCAGGATAATTTGCCATGTCGGACTGCAAAAATTGTTCAGGAATGGTTTAAGGAACATGATAAAGAATTCAAGGTGTTGACTTGGCCTCCAAATTCCTCAGATCTTAATCCAGTTGAGCATCTGTGGGATGTGCTTGACAAACTGGTCTGAGCCATGGAGGCCCCACCTCACAACTGACAGGACTTAAAGGATCCCAGGTAACATCTTGGTGCGGATACCACAGCACATTTTCAGATGTCTTGATGGGTCAGAGCTGTTTTGTTAAAAATATTTAGTTGGACTGATAGAGATTAGATTAGAATGGTATAAACCTTAAAACTGTAAAAAAAATAAATAATTTTAATTAAAAAAAAATTTAATTCTGTGTTCAGTCCAATAAACATTAAGCCCAACGAACAGCTCTGACCCGTCTAGGCATGACTCTGAAGGTGTACTGTGGTATTTGGAACCAAGATGTTACCAGCAGATCCTTTAAGTCCTGTGAGTTCGGGTGGGGTCTCCATGGAATGGACCATTTTTGTCCAGTATGAGGGGACCTACACAACATTATATTGGTGTTTATTATTTTTGTTTTGTTTTGGGGTTTTTTTGTTTTGTTTTGTTTTTTTTGGGCTTGTCAAGGTTTTAAAATGCTCATCATCTGAACGCCTGATGTTTATTGGCGTTCAGATGATACTGAACACAGAAAAATGTTACAATTGTAATAATGACTAGTTCATTTATTGTCCAGTTCACATGTACACAGGAATGATCACCCTGGGGTTCAGGTGTCTGTAACTTAGTAACTTGCCACTGTGCTTTGTTCTTCCCATCTGAAGTTATTTTAATAGTGTAGTATATTTTGTGGTTTATTAATAAGGTTGTAGGCTGTAGTGTTTAATAATTATATTAACATATAGTGTGACTCATTCAGAACCAGTTTTAAAACAGACTCTGCTGCGGGTGAAGGTCTATGATATCAAAACTGATCCCGCTGGAGGGAGGTGGTACTGGGCGTTACCCCACCTTAACTGTCCAGCAAAGTCACACCAATGACATTATTTTTTTTTACATTAAGGCTGGTGATTTAAGTTTAATTAAGTTTTGTCTGTGTTTTTATCTTAAGCTGAGCTGAACTTTGGTGCCACAATTAAACTGTGCTTTTTACATGATTACGTCTTAGTTTTAGACCACTGGAGTGCATCCAGTTTTAGACCACTGGAGTGCATAACAGACACAGCAGGCATTATACTTTGTGTTGGTTGTTTCTGGAAGCATGAAGTAAAGCTGCTTACTGAACAAAATTCTTCGCTTGTATAGTTTAGTTTCCCACCTGAGGCACATTTGCATGTACAAATGAATTTGCCGACAGGCAGAATAGTCAGTATAATTACCCCATTTAACCTGTTAAACCCCTTGGGCCCAAACATGAGTCCACACTAAGTCCTAGCTTTCACAGTCAAAACAGATTGGCAATGACCAAGCAGCAAAGGTGTTTATGATAATAATAATATGATGATGGTTTTGTTTGTTTATATAGTGGCTTTCTCAAACTCAAGTTTGCTTTACAGATAGTTCAGACATAGAACAATGAACAGCGTTTAACAAACAATAGTAGACAAAAACGGTCCAAATTATATCAACACATTACAATAGCAGAAAACGACAAATAGCAGAATCAAGAGTTAGAAGAGGCAGAGCAATGAGAGAAAAGATTTGTTTTTAATTGGGTTTTGAAAATATAGGAAAATTCTGAGGGAGTTCCCTAGTTTGGGAGCCACAACACAAAGATTTTCCACCCATTGAAGAGTCAAAATTCGGGGCCATTAAGCGACCCAGTACCAGACAAACGTAAAGGTAAATAAGCGAAGTAATTCACTCAGGTAGTGGGCCACAGAACCATGAAGAGCTTTAAAGGTCATGAGAAGTACCTTAAACTGAATACAGAAAGATATGGCTAGTCAGTGAAGTTTGTGGAAAAGGTGGAAGGTGTGTTTGTTTGGTTTTTTTTTGTTTGTTTGTTTTTTGTTTTTTTATCTTTAAAATAGAAACCCAATGGAATAAAATCGTTCCATTAATTTCCATAACAAGTTCTTTTTTTGTAAAAAGCTACCAATTTGCAGACCCAGGGGTTTGTAACAGCAACGATATGATGATCATTCTGACTGACTTGAATGACTTTTACATCGATTGAATTATTCAGAAATTTGCAGGTGAAATCAGTAAAACGCCCCTTTAGTTTGGTTGTGTGTATGTGGTGGTCTTTGGTAAGCAAAAGTATAAAACTAATGCTCATCCAAAAGACATGGTATCTGCTGTTTCACATCTGAAATCTGTTATTCACATGCTTGTTTTCAGGCCAGTCATAGACCTCCTGTCCTCCGACTCCATCCAGGGCCTCAAAGGCATTCATCAGAAGGTCAGCAGAAATTTGGCCATATTTCGACACTTATAGTTGGATGCCTTTTATTTGTTCACATTCTATTTAAATGTCAGTTTATTTCTTGATCTACTCATTCATTCATTACTAACATCTCCCATCTTAGGCATGTATTCTCATGTGTGCTAAATATCTTTTCATCCACAGCTGTCTGACAGAAAGCAGTACAGGTGAGCTTCTTTTCTTCAACGGCATAATTTACCAAAGGAAAAAAAAAAAGACAAATTGCACAGTGATCTTTTTTTTCCCTGCAGGGGTTTTGGTGGAGAATTGATGAGACCAGCAGGTAAAGTTATGAATCATTCTTTACCTTCTACATCTTCTAGTCTCTGGGCCATATAATATCTCCAGGATGCACAAATCTGTCACCTGTCCTGTTTATCAGGTGTAGCAGCTGTTGCAGAAGTGTTCATATGAGAGTTATTTTGCCAAACACAGAAGCTTTATGTCTTGAATTTAGAATTCAGTTTTAGTGAAGGAACTATATTGAATAAAAGACAACTGGCGGAGCCTTGCAGTTCTTTAATAAGTATATAGTATAGTGAAAAGCTTTGGTTTGTAATTGGAACACTAACTTACTCTTTGCCCTCACTGTCTGCAGTCTGCGTCTTTATCGAAAAGCTGTCCCTCTCCGAGATGCCGTTTAAAGACGACCCCATCATAAGTAAGTCTGCACTGTAGGAGCACAGCTGTTTCCACTCACCTGTTGCACAGACTCTCATTCGCTCCTCTCAGCACTCAAATATTGCACACACACCCTTAAGGCAAGTCTCTCAGTTCAACATTCCTCATATTGTTTCATTAAATAACAGCAACTTAATAAATGGCAATTGCAGGCGCATTTAATGGATTACATTGTTGATTAATATATTATGTGTAAATTGAGAAAATTATTATCATGTGGGGAGGACTACATGTAAACTATGAAAAGGCCTGCTGCAGAAAAGATGTGTTGTAAGTTATTCATATTTTATGGAACAAAGTTAGTCACATTATTACTTCATAATTTCTTTGCCATTATGGACAGACTGATCCATAATGGCAGAAGTTGTAATCAAAAGGGGTTGTTTAATATGACTCAGTGTGAGGATATGGACTAATTTCAGTTATTGTGAGGATATGGATTAATATGACTTACTGAGTACAGAGCAAGACACTACAATCAGAAATAATGATTTCACTTTTTTTTCATTTGCGTGTCTTCTCTTACATATTAATTAAGAAGATCAATAGAAAAGCATTTCTTTCAGTATTTAGTCAATTTAAGTCCACTCACATCTTCATATATTTTCCAGAATTTAGCAACTTTAATGAACTTTGGGCACAATTATGTTGTCCTGAGTCACTGAAATGCTTGTTTTCTGTACAATCTAAATAGAATTATCCGAATATATTGATGTATATATTTCCTTTGTAACCCCCCACTCCATTGATGAAAATGTTCTGAATTTGTTCATCCCATCCCCATCAGCAAAACATTTTCGTTTACATTCAACTGAATGATATCCCCAGTGCTGAGTCTCATGGGTGGTACATTAAAAAATACGTTTGACTAGTTTTTTTTGTAATAAGGTTGAATTGACTCAAACTTTCCATTTACTCCTCTATACAGTTTATATTTAGCTGCACATAAACAGTCCAATTTGATTCCACTGTTTTCATCATGTCATGAGATCCATTGCATCTACATATATCCTCAAAATACAGGGCATCCAGTTGAAACAGAGGGCATTTACATATACAGTAATACCTCAGTTTTACACGGAATAACGCGGAAACTGCAAATATTCTCACAATTTTTTTTCTTTTCTTTTTTCATGGAAATGTGTTGTTTTTTTTTACTCATTTTAGTTCTAAATTATAAAAAATATATAATTTACTAATAACAAATAGTAATCCAAATATAAATTCAACTAAATTTCCAGTTATTGGCTGCTGCCTTTCCTGTTATCCTGTTTTCGTTTGGTTCTTCTAAAAGCCCTACGCCGCCCAAACGCCCTGCGGCCTTCTGGCAATGCAGCTCAGCATCTCTGGTGAGAATTACAGGCCAACGGCCGTGGTTCGGGGGCCTGAGATTTCATTTTAAATTCAGGTTAATACATTGCCCTTAACGAAAATGTATACAGGGACGGACTGTCTCTCTCTTCTGGAAAAGTCCAGAATGGCCATCTGGTGTGCAGCTGTCGGGCCGGGAAGGACATTCTGCCATGCACTTTTCCAGAACGCACAGATTTCCAGTCCGCCCTGTATACATTTTCTTTAAAGGTAATGTATTAAAACTGAGTTTTAAATGAAATTGAAGTGTTTCACTGGGAGCATATTTGGGGGCATATTTAGGGTTTACACTATAAACATAGACATTTTTAAGCTTTTTTTTTTTAATTATTATTTTTTAAGCAAAACCAGAACAATGCATTTTTTCACTATACGCGAGTGCGTATAGTGGAACGTATTGGAACGTAACCCCCGCGAAAAGCGGGGGATTACTGTATTATAATCTTATTTACATGTACATATATTTACATATATTTAAAGGCACTGTAAGCAAAACAAAAAAAAATGTGATGAACTGTGAGGATATGGAGTAATATCAGTTGCTACGAGGATATGAAGTAATGACCTACTCTGTTGCAGGTGGCTGGCAGTCGATAATAAATGATAGTTTGATTTCCAAGCAGAGCATCCAGGTACAGTAACTCCAGTACAGACACAGACACTGCAAGAAATATGAACGTTTCTAATAGGACTACTCTGCCCTCAGTCAGTGAAAGTGAATAACCTGTTCGCATTATAAAAATGACATCATGCTAACTAGTAGTTACTGCACTATATGTCCAAACAATGTAGACACCTGTTTATCCAGGTTTTTTTCTGAATTCAAGGGTATTTCCATTAGCAACCTCCACTCCTCCGGTAAGGCCTAATACTAGATGTAGAAACATTGCTGTGAGGATTTGACTGCATTCAGTCATAAGAGCATTACTGAGGTCAGGCACTGATGTTGGATGATTTAGTTCTGCATCACAAACACCACTCCAACTCATCCCAAAGGTGTTGGATGGGGCCCCAGCTTTCTAGAGAACAATTCTCAATGCTGGGTGGGCTTTATAACCCATTTAGCTGACACCCAGCGTCGAGCTGTGTGGCTGCTTTAGTGCCCTGTTCTATTGGTCAATTTGTTTTGATGGAGATTATACAAGCTGTGTGTGCACCTTGAAGTAGCACAAGTAACAGATTTTATGTAAAGTGTCCATTTGTTATACGTGAATAGACCACAGCACGCAGTGTGATCAGCATGAAATTCTTTCTCTACCTTTAACCCATTCACCAAGTGAAGCAGCGGCCAGCACGGGTGAGCAGTGTCTGGTGACCGCACCTTGCTCAAGGGTACTTCATAGGTACCACTTGTAGTCCTGGGATAAAACCCACACAAATGTTCATTGTTTTTTGGGAGTGAAAAAATGTAATGTAAATTGACCCGTTATAGTCACGCCTGAACACACCACAGCACAGTGTAAAATTATTTCGCTGCATTTAATCCATTCACCAAGTGAAGCAGTGGGTGCCACCAACTAGGGCTGCCTGGGGAGCAGTGTGTAGGGACGGTACCTTGCTAAAGGGTATCTCAGCAGTGCCACTAGCAGTCCTGGGATTTGAACCCATGACCATCTGATCACAGGAGCAACACCGTAACTACTAGGCCACCAGGTGGCCCAGAAAGGGGGTCTGGATACTTTTGGACATATAGTGTAAACATATAGTGTAATCATCTTGCATTCGTTGTCATCCATGTTGACGTTTGTGTGGGTTTGTGTGTGTGTGTGTGTGTGCTCTCTCTGCAGGAGGCAGCGGTTTTAGCTTTAGCAGCCTTCTGTCAGGAGTATTACCAGGTCCAGCCAGGAGTGGCTGATACACACATGCAAGGTGCGTCTGTGTGTCTGTGTCTGTGTCTGTGTCTGTCTGTGTCTGTGTCTGTGTCTGTGTGTCTTTGTGTGTGTCTGTGTGTCTTACTCTGTCTTTTGATTGCTGAGGTTAAGGAGGGACTATAGGCAGGCGTGCAATAGTATTTACTTACAGTAAGACTCCGCTACTGAAAAGTTTGAAGTCAAATTAATGAATGATTTATTTCAATAAAATGTGTTTCAATATTATAAGCTGGCCACCAGCTTTATTAAATTGAATTTTTCTGAATTTTATATTTTATCATTTTAAATTTTGTCAATGCCAAGAAGATATTAAATGAATATACTGTAAAAATGTAACCTTTTCTGCATTGAAATTTGAGTAGCACTTTTTAGATAAGACATTTTGGATGTTCATTTTAGCCTTTTTTTTTTTTTTATGAGACTCTCTTTTTGAATGAACTCTGTTTTTTTATGATATTGTACGTGTTACTGTTCATCATTCTGGTCACATCTAACATTAGTTTTTTTACATCTGTATTATTGAATATATTAAAACCTGGCATGTGATCAGCATATATAAAATTAATTTGTCTAAAACTAGTTTTAAATGGTTGGAAACAGTAATGTCAAACTTTTTGAGCTGTAGTATATATGGGTGTAGCAATACAGTAAACTCAAATTTGGTTCACACTTCCAGGGTTGGGGGTTTGAATCCAGCTCCTGTGTGTGTGTGTGTGTGTGTGTGTGTGTGTGTGTGTGTGTGTGTGTGTGTGTGTGTGTGTGTGTGTGTG
>JBBJLS010069917.1:0-12453 GCA_037577275.1 Bryconaethiops microstoma
CCCAACCAGATATAAACACAGAACAAGCCAAAAAGCATAAACCACAGAGCTAACTAATTTCTCTTCCTCCTCACTCTAAATCCGATGGACTCCTGTACCACCTCATGCACAGCAAACAAAACCAATGTGATACCTTCATCCCAATCACGGTGAGTATCAGCACAGTATGCCCTAAGCATAGACTTAGGGCATCCAGTGCACCTTGTGATAATGGGTGATATGGGCTTGAAGTTACATGCTTAATGGATAATTGCTGTAGCACCTGCTTGAATAAAGTTGACATGAAATTTGTGCCCTGATCTGACTGAATATATTTCGGTAACCCAAAAATTTTAACAGAGCCCTAACAACGGCCGAAGCTGTAAAGAAGCACTGCCTCTGGATACCTGGTAGAGACACATAACAGTAAGTAAAAACTGATTTCCTGTTTTTGTCTTAGGCAACGGACCTACACAGTCAACAAGAATATATTCAAATGGCTCTCCCATAACAGGTATAGGTTGTAACGGAGCCGGAGGAACAACCTGATTGGGTTTGCCGGTTGTCTGACAAACCGAACACGACCGACATTAAACTGCAACATCAGCGTTTAAACCAGGCCAGAAAAAATGTCTCACAGTGTGATCGTAAGTTTTCGTCACACCGAGAGGAGCTGGAAACACATTATCATGGGCTAAACTGAGAACATGTCCACGGACGCCCCCGAGTCAGGTAGCTCAACGTGCTTCAAGATCCCCTCAGTCACCAGTTTATCAAACACTATTACCTTAATTTCTTGTTTCTTTTTAGACTTCAAAACTGCAACTCCAAAGTGTTCTGCCAACTGAAGATGATCATCTTTCCTGCACATCTTTAATAATTCCACGGAGAGATTTTCCAAAAAACTCTGCACTGAAAATTGCACCATGGTCCCTATGACAAAGTTACCTCGAGTCACTGCTCCCTTTCCTGTACTTGTTGGTGCCCCTAAAATGTCCCGGACGAGCCCCCAACTGTTACAACCAGGGATATGAAGATGGGGGTTTTAGGGGACACACGACTGGATGCAGAGACGATATATAAATCTAAAGTAACGTGTTTAGTGTATATACAGTACATAAACAAGGACTAATATATATATGAATATGAGACAAGGACACTATGTACAACTAATCTAGTAAACAAAATAAACGAATAGGTTGGGCCTACAGATGACACCAAAGCAAAGAACAAGAACATAAAACAAAACAACCCTAAGCCTGAACAGTGTGAATTATTTTATCATAGTGCTGTGAACAAACAAAAAAACAAAACCTATATGTTCTATGCTATACTAAGTTCCAAAACAAAACTTACAAGGGGTGGTGTCCACCTCTATCCTAGTGTATCTAACATCCACTTTCCTATAGTGGTGCACCAGATATAACCAGATATAAACATAGCCCAAGTGTCAAAATACAGCAATCACAGAGCCAACGAATTTTTCCTCCTCTCCTCGCTAAGAAACTCTATCGTCCTCTTAAGGACAGGGCGGTGGGCGTTCCAGCTGGAACCGACCAATAGGAGACTCCAGGGACGATCAGCCAATCAGAACCTTCCTGCAGTCCACGCACCAATCAAAACACCAGGTGGTCCTAGAGAGAGAGATAGGCATAGAGAGAGAGACACGCACAAAAGAGAAAAAGATGGACAAATGTGCCGCCACATGTAACATGTGCAAACTCTGTTTTTGAGCTAAAGGTTTTCAGATAATGTGTTTTGTTCAGACCAGAAAGCGTATGTTCAGGGCTGTTGCCATGGAGTCTCAATATGAAAAGCCATAGGTTCCGGCTGGAGCTTCTTCAGGGGGGTTAGAAGGTATAGGGGGGCTCATGGAGAGTTTTGACGCAAGGGAGGCGCCATGGTTTCTGCCTTGAAGATAAGGCGGATGGTCTTTTGAAGGTATGAGTCCTCTGCGAAGGACTAGTTTCCCAGAGAATCCTTCAGACTGGGACTGCCCCAGAATGAATGGTCTCTCCTTCTGCAGAAGCAAATAAAGTCTTTGTTCTGAGCAAAGAATCTCTGTAGGTTTGCTGATTTTCCACCACAATGTGTTAAATGTAGAGGAAGAATTTTGTGCTGTTCATGCTGTGCTGTGTTCACGTATGACAGAATGGTCGCTTACACTTACGCAGTAAAAACTTCACTGTTTAACCAAGAATATGCAATATATAACATTACCATATTGCTGTCTATAGTACACAGAAAGGCCACATGTAGCGCAATCAGCGCAGTAAAAATGTCTATGGTGAAAGACGGGCAGCAAAACAAGGCTTGTTTGCATTAGGAGGTTAACGTGAACACACACATACCCCACATTCATCCTCATCTTTGTAGTCTTATCTATATGCATAACGAGACACAGCATGAGTGAAAGTGAATGTACCCCTTCAATTTTAGGCCTAATTCTAAAAAATGTCCCACTATTTAATGTCTGCAACAATATAATATTGCAATCCTTGTTTTATGAATTATAGTTATATTCAATCATGATCCATAATCATGAAAGAAAATAATTGAAAATCTCTAGGAACTGATAGGTCTGAAATGACCACCGCAACCATGGCAATGTGAGCAGCAGGATTTTTTATGAAGTCACAAAAAAAGATAGAATGAGAGATTAGCATAGCCTAAAAATAGGTTTAACCCTTTGTCAAATGGGTTAAAGTGGTGATACCAGCATCAAGGTGGACATCATCTCACTTACGAGGAGATGCTTAGCTGGTCAGGTGGCACAACCAAAGCAAATACAGCAACAATTTACAACCCAAAGTAACAGACTATCAAATTTTAGTGAGGAACATTGGCACAGCAATGGGTAGAACTGTTAAAAATCTCCCCTGATGAAGGGTTAATAAAGTATTAGGTGTGGAGGGTCTGCGTTGTCAGCATGCGTCGAAAGGTGCATATGGTTTGTGGAAGCATTTTAGACAGGCAGGGTTGAGCTTGAAGGACTGTAGATGACCCATGTCTGAGCTATTACCCATGATTAAGCCATTCTTGTCCCAACTGGTCCTGTCCATGCGGGAATAGAGCGGGAGAAAGGGCAAGCGAGGAAGAGAGCAACAGGGAGAGGTAGACAGAGAGCAGGGGAGGGAGAGAGGAAGGAGTCTAGAGGGCAGGCTGGGGAGATAAAGGCCACAACGATTTTATTATTGTTCTGACCTGCAGGGTCAGGCAGCTGGAGAAGCAACCATTAGCCACCTTACACCTCCACCTCCGGTTGTCCACACATGATTTATTCCCTCACTCTCACTGTGCTGAAAAATGATCCTCTAGCACTGAATCAATACCACTGCACAGTACACTCCTCCCTCTCTTCCTGTCTCTCTCACTCTTGTTCACTTCCCTTAGTCTCTGCCTCTCTCTCTCTCATTCTCCTTATTATTCCTTGGTTTCACTTTTTCCTTTTATCATCGTCAACCTCTCCCTCTTTCCCTCCCTTATTCCTTTCATTGCCCCTGATATGTTCTCTCCTCCCCTTTTCTCTCTACCTCTCACCAACACCACCCTCACCCGTTCTCTCTCTCCTTCAACTCTCTCTCTCTCTCTCCCCCTCCCTCCCTCCCTCTTTCAGTCTCTCATTCTTCTCACTGCCTCTCTATTGTTTTCCCACTCTTTCTCTTCCCTTTTTTCCTGCCACTCTATCAACACTTTCCATCTCTTTCTCTCTCCTTTCTCTTCCCTTGCACTATTTTTTCTCTCTTACTCTCTGTCTCCTCCATCATCTCCCTACCTCCATTTTGCTCTTGCTCTCTCTCTCTTTCTCTTTTTCTTTCTCGCCACTTACTTTCTTTCTCTCTCTTGCTCTCTCTATCACCTTTCTACCTCCATTTTGCTCACTTCTTTTTTCTCACTCCCCGATTTACACTTTCTCCTCTTTCTCTCCACTATCATCTGTCTGTCTCCATTTTGCTCTCTTTTTTCTTTTTTCTATCTACACACTCTCTATTTCTCTCACTTTCTCTCTCTCAAAAAGTACATAACTAAATTATTTATTTATGTATTGTCACCAAAACAGAACAAAATGCATCCACACAAATTCTCAGAGACTGAAGGAGAGATCATTCATAAATGACCACTGCTTGTTTTTTTTTTTTATTGTAGGTGATTTCAGAAGATGAAAATCTGACCCAGTTAAATCATTTCCAATATTTAACTGGTATTTCTAAGTCCCAGCTGGGAAGAATATTTAAGTCATGAATGTCGCCTCATCAAAGCGAATGCAAGAGCGCCTTTTCAAAGCGAATGTATGAGTACGAGCAGATCTGGATTTGTACCACTCATATGTGATACTGATCCACTGGACTCTGATTTGTCCAGCACTATTTTGACAATAAGATATTTCACATTTCATTCATTTTAATGACGCTGGTTATTTTTTCCAGCAAATTCAGCAATCCTTTTTCTCTCTCTCTCACACACACACACACACACACATACAAATGGATTCACGTAGGAGCATGCACACACACGCATACAGATCTGACATATTGATCAACATGCTGAGGTAAATACTTGGTCAATAATCTCCGGTCTCAAAAAGCCTGGCGCTGCCCTCAACAAGATGCAGAAAGCAGGGCAATAACCCTTGCAATAAATGCAGCCCAGACTAAATAAAAGCCTCACCATTACGTAACATGTTTTCATGTTTTCTTCTCTCCTAAACTCTATGAATCTTGAATGCTAAGTGAACACATTCTATAGCGAACAATGCTTCCTTCAGGCATTGTCAGGATTATCATCAATAACATCTTTGCAATTTCGGTTCCCAAAAGAACCTTTCAGTTCATGATTCTTAAAAGAATGATGATTCTGTAAAGGAGATGTATGAATATAAAGAACCTACACAGAGTGTAAATGTTTTTGGACAAACCTGAAAATTGAAGGTTCTTTATACCTTTAAAAGGTTCTTCAAGGTCACAAACCAGAAAGGGTTCTTTGTGTGATGTCATAATATAACCATTTTGGTTCCCTAAAGAATATTTTAATGCATGATTCTTAAAAGAACCATTTTTGTAAAAGGGCTGTATGAGTGTGAAGAAGCTTTTTAAAGTTTCCACATAATGTAAAGTTTCTTGGTAAAGAGCCTTAAAAAAAATTTGTTAAAAATAATTGTTCCAGAAAGGGTCCTTTGTGTGATGTCATAGAAGACCCAAAATCATGTTTACAATTGTAAAGAAGTTGTGAAGTTGAAAGAACCTCAACAGAATATACAGGAGAAATCTATAAATAGGGAAAGAACCTTTATAGTGTATGAAGATAAAATGGTTCCAGTACCTTCACTCAGAGAACATTATTGTACTATCTGAAACTCATGAATCCCCGCTTTTGGTTGACTTTTTCAACTTTAAAAAGCTATGAGAATGCACTAATATGTTTCCCTCTGTCATGTCTTACACCCTCAGTCACTGGAATACTACTATTTTTTTTTATCATCATCAAGATGATATACAACAAATTCAATATAAAGCATAAAATAGATGCTAGGAAAATCACTTATATAAAGATTCCTAATACAGAACAACCCCTTACAGTCCTAATTGCCTTTTGTTTTGAAGAGTACTTCATTGAACAAATGCATTGTTTGAACTGTTTCTCAAAAGCATTAAAGCATGGCTTTTTACCCATAAATTTACATTTATGTATATGAAATTTTGCCATCAAAATAATGTTAATTATGTACACATGACTTTTTAAATGTGTAATTTTCTGTGAGACCGATTGTAGCATCAGGGCTGGCCAGTATTGTCTACTATGTACCATTAAGTCCCAAGAAGACCCGACTACACCACATTGGGGGTTTCATCCAAGGAATATTACTGTGAAATCAACAGCAATTATAAACATGTACGGGTTCGGTTTACTAATGAAGCAGGAGACGTGGTTTCATTGAAAATATATTTGACTTTTATAGTAATTTGACAAAAAAATAAAAAACAAAAACAAAGCACAACACAAATATTAAAAAAAAAAAAAAGTTAAAAAAGAAGAAAACTTATCCACACACACGCACACACACACACACATTTAAGCTACTGGAGCACCAAACGGAAACAAAAAGGGAGGTAATCAAATACACCCCAGCAAATAACACTACACACAAAATACCTCCTTAAATAAAGCCAGCTGGCCCCCCCACTCAGTGATCTCAGCAAACAGATCAACAAAAAAAAAAAACAAAGAAAAGAAAACGTTAATTATAGCTATACACACATTAATCAACATACACACATCTTGAAATCCCCCCACGCTCAGTTACACTAATAAAGAAATACAAGCTCTACAATACGCAGGGCGGTGATAACTAACCACCGGCGCCGCCGACTGTAGACGAAACCAGCCGTGAGATAGATTAGTCGTGAGTCCAACTGACTCTAGGCAAGAGAAGGAGAGGGAAGAGACCCATGGCTATACACGGCACCGTTGCAAATAACATCCGTAGGCAAAGCAGCAGCGTTCGTATAACAGGACTTAAGCAGACATTAGCTCTTTGATGTACAACCGCAATCCAGCCACATCTAACTACTTGGAATACAGTGTCGAGTCCGCGCCAAACACCGAGTACCAATGTACTCCACAGATTACGCACGAAAGGAAGAAATCCCCACCAGCAGATTACAGGCATGTATTCAAGATACAGATCTGTAAACGCAAAAGCCAGGGAGAGCGCCAGGGCGGAAACACGTCATACAAGGCAGAGACCCCTCACACGTTACCGTGAGATATTACCTGGCTTTATATAGGGTGCCGTTGTCCAACAATTTATAAATTAAAGGTCACCACACACGACATCCCTATACTGCCACACAAACAAAACATTTTTCCACAGTAAAATAAAATATTTAACAATATGTTCAGAAATAAAAATACAAAGGTTTTGCCAGAAATTCGTTACAACTGGGCAATGCCAAAACAAATGCACAACAGATTCCTGGTGTTCATTACAGATGTTACAGATGTAACATCAATGTCCTTTTTAAACCTTCGTTTAATAAACAATTTAGCTGGATAGAATCTATGAATAAGTCTAAAATACATTTCCTTAATTGTATTTGTAATTAAATATTGTTAGGGAGAAGCTAGACCTTCTTCCAAGTCACATGAAATAAAAAATAACTGACTCCAGTATGAAATCACACAAGGTACAGTTGAAATATCTCTCTGAAACAGACTTTGTATAGCTCTGTTATTATTACCAGAACCATTGGAAAATCTTGCCTACAGGAATATGAACCAGAGATGTATAGGGCAGATGTTGGGCAACCCTAACTCTCTGCTGAGATTTAAATAGCATATTAACACCAGAAGGTATTGTACCAAAGACTTTTGCATAATCCCCTGGAGGTATAGGAATTTTTTATTCTGAGAAGAACTCCTGATACGTGAAGAGAAAACCATCCTTATTAAATAGCTGATCCACCAATACAATATTATTATCAAATCACTGTTTCATAAATAGAGATTTCTGCTCATACAAAATGTCATTGTTATTCCATATATTGTAATTATGAGGAGAAAAATTATGTTTGTAGATGAGAGACAAAGACAAGAAAGCCTGACGATGAAATGTAGACATGTTTACAGGAATTTTATCAATATCATAGCTACAGACAAGAGAGAAATGCAGGCCACCTAACTGAGATAAAATGTGGAAAGGTATAACATTCCAAATGGAGGTAGGATGTTGAAAAAAATTCTTTAGCCAATTAATCTTGAGTAAAAGAAAAAACAGAAAATTAAGACCCCCATTTTCATAAGCTTTCATAAGAACACTCTTCTTTAAATAATTAATCCTATTTTTCCACAAGATGTTGAAAAGCATTTTATCAATCTCTTTTAACAGCTTACCATCAAAATGTAGAGCCAAAGCTGCAGAAGTCAATCGAGAAATTTCTTATGCTTTTGTAATCAAATTTCTACCTCTCAATGATAGATCCCTTGAGAGCCATTGGTTTAATTTTCTTTGAGCTTTTTGTATAACAGGATTGAAATTTAAAAGTGAACAACTTTGTTGGTCCTTAGCAATTAAAATCCCTAAATAACGGACTTCATTTTTTACTGGAATGTTATGTCAGGTCTACAGCATTCCTTAATGGCCAAAAGTTCACACCTATTTACATTCAAACACAAGCCAGAAGCCTTAGAAAACTCCCTGATTACTTCAATGACAACATAAATTTGATTTTCATCTTTCAAGAATAAAACAGTGTCATCTGCCAGCTGTGTCATGATCAACTCTCTGCCAAAAAGGTTAAGACCTTTCACAGAGGTAGATTTAATGTAGGGCACCATGAGCTGGGTCATTAAAAGAAAGAGATACGGAGACAGAAATCTAGGAGATGCCCCTCCCCCCCCATTCTTTAAATGGTAATATAAAGAATATTAAAACTCTTTATATTACTGTTTTTTTTAATGAAGAATTTTAATAGCCATAAAGAAAAAAAATACCAAAACCAAACTTTAGCCATTATCATTCACCAAATCCGAGTAATCCAAAATGTCCAAAACTAGTCTGATATTATTTGTAATATGTCTGTTTGCCATAAACCCTGATTGGGTTTCTTCAATAACTGAATCTATCACCAGGATGCTTTAATATTCAAAAATCTACGAGATTTATCCATAAAGGCCTTAAGATTACAATTAGTCCTATTATGCCGAACAGAAGGCCATTTATGCAAATTGATATCCAAAGTATCATTAAAATCCCCTCCTAACAGTAAGGTGGCATTTGGAAATGTATTTATCCATTGTAACAATATATTTTCTATAGATAAAATAAGATACCTATTTTCTATGTGTCCATAAACATTGTACACTATAAAAATAAAATCACTATGTTTAATTACCTGGCAAATAAAATGTCCATCTGAATCGCATTCCGTGAGTAAGACAGCTCCATTAAACCTGCACTTTAAGGTAGACACCCCAGCTGAAGGTTCAGGACCATGAGACAGCCATATGGAACTGTCATCATTTAGGACAGAATGAGATTCTTGTAAAAAGACAAAATGTGATCTAAACTGCTTGGCAAAAAGGAATAAAGCTTTACGTTTAACATTATTACATAACCCTCTAGCGTTAAATGATAAAAAAGAAAGAGTAAACAGATTGACACAAACAGTGAAAAATGAACAAGAATAACATTGAGATTATAATTACTTTGAGATAAACAAACTCAGAAAGAAAGTGATCATTCGGTCATACGTGAACACACCACAGCACACAGTGTGAACAGCACGAAATTCTTCCTCTGCATTTAACCCATTCACCAAGTGAAGCAGGGGGCAGCCAGGAACATGGCACCCAGGGAGCAGTGTATGGGGATAGTACCTTGCTCAGGGTACCTCAGAGGTGCCACTAGCAGTCTTGGGAATCGAACCTACAACTTCTTGATCTCAGGGCTAACGCCCTAACCACTAGGCTACCATCTGCCCATAGCACCAAGATCAGCATCATAAAAAAATTGTTATAAAAACAACTAAGCCAAATTCCAAAAAGTTGAAACACTTATTACCTTTAAACTTTTTTACTTTAACCATTAGACATTATCAATACTACAAGAAACTGAATAACAAAAGGAATAAATTGTATGTACCCCAAAATACATACAGAACGTCCAGTGAACCATTGAGACCATTCAAGATCAAACCCGTGACCTCATCGGTCACTAGCAATAACTTCTGGCCGTGGATGGATTTCAGTACCATTTATGAAGCCTCTGCCTCCCACAAAATAGGCCGATTTCCCCATCTCATGTGCATTCTTAATCATAGGCCACAGTCTATTCCTGCTTTCTCTCTCTTCTTTTGACAAATCCTCGGTTAAACGCAGCCCTTTATTTTTAAGCAAAAAGCTGTTTGTAGCAGCTTTCCATACTGCATCCCTGTGCTGCCAGGAGATGAACCTGAGAATGATGGCGTGAGGCTTTGGATAGTCTCGGAGTGGTTTCCCCACACGATGAGCGACATCAACATCTTCCAAAATCCTATCCTTCTCAGAATATAGTACCTCTTGACATACGAACATCCTCCTTTTCAACTTCTGATACGCCATGAAGCCCCAGATTCCACCGCTGACCATAACGCTCCAAGTCAGACACACGATTCATACACTGTAGCACAGTTTCCTCACTTCTCTCTACTCTTTTTTCAATGCAAATGATCTTATCATTTATGTCACAGGCAGATTCCACCATTTTCTCAATCGTGTCACTCCGAGAATTACTAAGGTTGGCCAAGGTGCGAACTGCGTCATCAGATATTGAAGCATTATCATGATGAACCTGGGCAATGGAGGGCTTTTTAGCAACCGGTACCGAACCAGAGAACTGAAGCCGAGGCTAAGGCTGCTACAGACTATCACAGTGCATGGTGATAGTCTCCCTCTCTCTTTGTGTGTCTGTTCCCTGTTTCCCCCACAGACATAGCTGGTTGAGCTGCCCAACCTGTTTGCAGGGATTCTGGCCACCTGTGAGTGTGCCTAAATGCATCGGGACCGACTCAGCTGCCCAGCTGATCGTGTACCTTAAAAAAACCTGTGATTGGATCAAAGTGATTGGATCAAAGCACCATTTCAGTTTGTGGACTTGTTTCGTTCGGAGCTCATTACGCTCACACCTTGTTCTAAGTTTCAGTTAAACACTTCTGTTTCTGAAATTCTCTCGTAGTTGCGTCCTCCTTGTTTGTACCAACATGACACCTTCCTTTGGGACAGCAAATGTACTGCACCATGAAAAGTTGTAGGATTTGACGGTACATTTACAATGTTGGAAAACAAAAATCTTGGAAAACAAAAATGTAATTTTTATAGTCCCTTTTTTTGATGCTATGAAACTAATATTTTTATTATCAAATTATTTTTATGAAAATATGTGGTTGGATGGAGGTCAGAGTTTATATGACCACATAAGGAGGTTGGAATTCATCAGAAGACTCACAGAAATGCTGGTCAGGATGTTTACATCAGTCAATAAAAAAGACATTTGCATATCATTGCCTTTTCTGATAACAGTATTGACAAGGCCAACATTGTAATAATGATTAACAAACTTTATATTGAGATATTGAGTGAAAGTGATCATTCTGTCATACGTGAACAGCACAAATGCATTTAACCCATTCACCAAGTGAAGCAGCCAGGAACACAGCGCCTGGGGAGCAGTGTGTGGGGACGGCACCTTGCTCAAGGGTACCTCGGTGGTGCTTAGCAGTCTTGGGTATCGAACCCACGAATTCCTGATCACTAGGCCACCAGCTGCCCCTTTAGGCATCACAAGTGCAGTATCTTCCACAGCTCTGCTATTTTCCAGCTCCAAGCAGTAACACATAGCATTACAATCCACAACTGTAAAGCAATTTTTCAACATTTTGTTTTTTCAACCCTTAGGAGATATGAAGAGAACATAAAACAAACCTGTCAAGTTTGGTTTACAGCCTCAAATAAGAGCAGTATGGAGTTCTCAATAATAGGGGCAGGCATTGAAATTTGTGGTGTCAACTGCCTTTAGCTTAATTACATGGATAGTGTGTGCCTGCCATCGCTGACAGGCTTCAAATAACAGCACTCCACAAACTCTCCCCATACCTGTCAGTCAGCATTAGAACCAACTCGGATGAGCTTGTACTCCCAGGCCAGGTAGCGGACATTGCTGATGTACATCAGATCTATTAAATTGCCTTGGCTTGACGGGAGTAGCATGGTGGAAGGCTTCGGCCTTGGCTTTCAAACAGGATAGCAGACTTCCATGAATCCAATAAAAATGGCATAAAAACAAAACCAGGGATGAAGGTGGAAGGCATTAACTCATTCATTCACACTGACAGACAGAAAGACATGGTATCATCTCCAAAAAGAACATGTGGAACCAAGGAACTAAAAGCACATTTCAGCCTAAAATTAGTGGACATATTAGCATTATGTCATACAAGCACAGTACGTCTAGATGGACAATGCCAGTACTGCTGGGATACAACATGATTTTGTGCGAATCCTGGGTTATTTTACAAATATATTGGAAAAACAGAACTCTGTTTGTGATCTTGTGATGAACTATCAAAAGTAGACGCTTACCCAGATTGTAACCATTGTGTCATGGTGGACACAGATGCGTGAATCTCGGGAAACACAATAAGGATTTTAATTAAACTTAGGCAAACACAGTTCTCAGAGAACACAACAATTGTGTTCACTACTACACAAAAATTGTATATAAGAAAAATTTCAATCTGGGTTCTGGCCTCATCATAGCACAGAAACAGCCTTAGTAAAGATAGCAAATGATCTTTTACTGTCCGCTGACAAAGGATTTGTCTCTCTGCTAGTTCTGCTCGATCTTAGTGCAGCATTTGACACAATCGACCACGCTATTTTACTAGACAGACTAGAAAACCTTGTCGGAATCACTGGAACCGCCTTATCCTGGTTTAGATC
>JBBJLS010069918.1:0-12453 GCA_037577275.1 Bryconaethiops microstoma
AATATGTATAATTAATGTGTGTGTGTGTATATATATATATATATATACATACACACACTTATTATAGATATTTATTATATATATATAATTAATAAATGTATAATTAATGTGTGTGTATATATATATACACACATACATACATACACACATATATATACATATATATACACATATATATACATATATACACACATATATATACACATATACACACACTTATTAATTATACACATTATATATATATATGTGTGTGTGTGTGTGTGTGTATGTGTATGTGTGTGGGGTAAATAATTATTTACCCCACAATGTGAACATAGGGATTAAACAGATTAAACAACTTTTTCAGTTCCACTAGCAGTTTAAAAGAGGAAGGTTTTGAAAAGCAGGATCTCAGTGCTCTAACTTTTTCCAGGTCATGCTGGGAGGCATTTAGAAGTGTCTGTCCAGAGCGGATCCACTGCTGAGCGTGGCTGAGGTAGAGGCCCAATCCCTGATCCTGCAGCCACGCACACACCTGCTCCTTACTCCAGCATGCAAATGGGGTGTCCAGAACACTGTATGGATAAAGAGAGGGAGAGGGAGAGAGAGAGGGGGAATAAGATATTTCAGATCAGTGTCCAGTAGTGACTTATCTGTCATAAGTGTGATCACACCAGTGCCCTGAATGACCTGTGTATTTTAAACAATAAAATCATGTGAATGGTCCATGTGCGTCATGAACATAAAATTAGCTAACAAGCAGCACAAGGCTTAGTCACAGACAATTTACTTTCAACGGATCTGAGCCGTTCATGATTAGAGCGAGAGAGGGAGGAAGAAATAGGCCAAATGCTTTGTTTTTGTAGAGTTTACTAGCACTAACTTCACTAACTTCCACATGGAACAGCATGAGCAGTGGAGGAAAAAAAAAAAAAAAGAAATCTGATCTGACTGTTCTTATTTATGCAGGATAGTCATGATTCAGAAATGTCCCGCCCCAAATGACTGTTGACTGGTGTATTAATATCGTAATTTTGACAGCAGCTATCTAAAAGCTAAAATGTGCACATGCAGGTATTTTCAGTGCAGGGGTCAACAGATGAACTGCTGTTAATGCAAACACAAGATGACATGAAAATAAAATGGTTGGGATCAGAGTGTAAAATCAGAAGAATTAAGTCAAACAAATTTTTGACAAAACCCCCAAAACACATACAGCTTCGAATGCTTTCCAGCAAGTGTCAAAAGGGCAAACGCACATTAAACCCAGCTTTTTCTCCTCATTTATGTATCAAAGTAGTAATGCTCCAAGTATACAACCTACAGTTTAACATGTTTGGGGTGTATCCGGGAAAACACACTGCAAAGATGTTTGAACACGTTGCAAAGAAGTCCAGAAATATTTACACACTAGGTCATAACGAGGGCATTTACGCGAAACACAAACTGGAAGTGTGGATTTTCGGAGAGGTCAGGTCACAAATGAAGTACTGTCGCACTTACTTGTTGTTCCCATGCTGTAAATCACGTGACCATCCCAGCCTGGGTCCAGCTGTGGCTCTGACTCCACCCCTTTTGAACTCTGACTCAGAAGCATCATCCAGGTTAAAGGAGGTGGACTGACTCCTCCTCATCCTGGTGAGGAATGAAAATTGATTTATCTGTTATGACTGCGATTATAACCCCCCAAACCTTTACAGGAATGGGGAAAAAAAAAAAAAGTTAAAATAACCTTTAAATGCTTTTAAACAAGTCCTATTAATACATCCATTCATCATAAAACATCAACTGTAAAAGAATGTTTTCAAAATGTTACAATAAAATGAAAAAGTCATTTCTCTAAGAAGCAAAAGAAACAAGCCACCCCAGTACTTCCACCTGAAGTAGTACTTCAACATGAGATTAGAACCACTGGCAGTGAGATGGGCCTGCAGAAATAAGGAGAGACAATCAGAAATAACTTACAATCCCAAAAACTTTCGGATGCCCTTCGCTTTCTTCTTGCCTTCTGGGGAGAACGTCTCTCCTTCTTTTGCTTTGGGAGATGGAGCTCCGGCCAGATCCAAGTGTTCGGTCCTCTTCCGTTCAGCCTCAGCAGCTAAATCACCAAATAATACATGTGGGTACTGAAGTCTAGACCACCCATAATTCACAAAGGACACTACTGCTTCAATTATCATTCATGCAAAGCAGATAACTCTACCCCCACGTTTTCATCCCATTCTAGCTCCCAGCACACCTGAGTGGTCGTGGCCTGCTATTAACCTGGGCCAAGTGCAGAAGGAGAAGAAACAGAACAGAAACTGAGGCCTGGCTGGCCTCACTCAGCTGCTCACTGGCACCAGAACCTCTGCATTGAATCGTCAACTTAAAGGAGTACTTCAGTGTATCTGTATCTGCTACACATGGTTTATTATCATGGCCAAAAAATTCTTGTTTCTCTGTTGCTAGAAATGAAGAAGAAACAGGAAAGCTCCCTTATAATAGAAGCCAAGGAGAAAAATTCCTCTTCCTATGTGCTTATTTTGGAAAAGAATGTCCAGTTAAACATGTCAAAATGACCGTCTTTGGTAACTAAAAGGTACTGCAATACGGCAGATAAATGCTGGGAGTATTCTTTTAGTGCATAAACTGAACTGCAAGCAGGTGCTCCAAAGAGAGACCCTTGCCCGTAATGTTTATTCACTTCATTATCAATCAAAGAGAGTTCTTTAAAGAACACAAAGACACATCAATGCAGTGTGTAAAGCCATGTAGGAAACCTCTGCTAGAAAAAGGGGAGGAAGGAAAAGTGCAATGCAGCTGAAGCAAAAATAATCAGCATTCAAGACCACAGCTTCTGACAGTCCATGACTGTGTCCAACCACAATATGTACACTGTACATGCAGAAAACGCTGTATCAACATTTCATCCCGGTTTTAAATGGCTCTAAATAAGCCTTGCTCAAAGGCATCATTGCAGATGGTGGTCAGATTCATGCAGGAATGAGAAACAGCGGGTTATGCTCTTCAAAGTCAGAAAACATTCATGTTTCTTTATCTAATGTTTCAGCACTTTAATTAAGCAATAAGACTGTCATAACCAGTCTGTGAACAGTCTGTATCCAGCTGTTTCATTCTCTGCTTACAGAAGTTACTCTCCAAAGACCCTAAGAGCTTTCAAAGAGAAATGTCAGTGTTTCAAATGTTCTGAAGAATTAAATAATTAAGATGTAAGAAAAGTCTTCCAGAGAGATTTAATGTTAAAGATAAGAAATGCTCCATTCTAGAGAAACTCGCTGAGCCAGAATTGCTGACATCAAACCACTCTGAGCACATATTTCAATTACAGTTGAACAAAAATTGGTAGAATTCCCTTTTAAAGAAATATTTTTCAACTCAATCTCTATCTGCCACAGCATTAGAATATGACTGATAACCGTAGATAACATCAATGTTTCCTTGTATTTAGAAAACAACAGAAAATATTTTGACATAAGTCACTTGTAATAGAAGTTGATCAGAAGTTGCTGAATTCTGACGATAAATAAGATTGACATGTGTAAAGTCAAATGGTAAAGTAAAAAAAGATGTAAAATGTATTTCTTCAGGGATGGGACTAATTTTTCTGAGGGTAGAATTGGCAATAATGTGATACCAGTGGAGAGTGGCTGAGGTTTTGGAATCATCAGAGGAAAGAAACCAGAATCACATCATGTGTTGCGTCAGTGTTTGAAAGTTGAGAACAGCTGTTTTATGTCTGTCTCATCCCATGACCTGCACTTTAAGAGCGTAAAGGTTGTAGTTTCAAATTAGATCACATTTCTGGTGTTTAGTTGAACAAATAGCCAACTGTTTCCAGTTTAAATGAGGTTTGAGTCAAAAGGTTTTCTGATCTTTTCTAAGTGAAGAGAAACAGACTGAAATTACTATCTATGGCCATCAACTGCAGCAGACAGTGGAGTGATGTTTAACTTTCATGTCACTGAAAGCAAACCAGGTCACAAATCACCACTCTGAGCCACCATTCTGCAGCCAGCGAGGCAGTGTACTGTACCTAACATGGGCTCACTCGTACTCCGGCTTCGGTCTTCATCACATCACAAAAAAGACAAGGACAGGACACAGGGATTGAACAGGACAGACACAGACAAACATTGCAGTACGAATTTGCTTACTTCCAGCACGCAGACATACACATCAAATACACTCTTGGACATTAAAACATACAGAAACACAACGCACTCAGACTTTAAAACATACAGAGACACAAACCTGATGACGCCACAAAATGAGACGGGATGCAAATATGACGTTTCAGAGTCAGCAAACACTGACCAATCAATGAGCAGCAGCAACTAACCAAGGTTTGGTGCGCTGGCTGTCCTCTTTCCACCTCGGATCTTGAAGAAGCCTCGTCCAAACGAGGAGCGACTTTTTTTGGTGCCAAAGCTGTCGTTCTCCCCTGGGCTGGGTTGAGAGGGGGAGGCCGACGGAGAGCTCTTTCTGCCATCTCCTTCAGCCTCACCCTAGAAAACAAGAGAACAAACACCAGGGGCATCACAAAGTCAGGATTTCTCAGTCAGACAGATAACAAATATCAAACCTGAGACCTGCCCTGTGTTCTGGTTTACTATCCTACTGGAATATGATGACTTCTGACTCATGTTTTCCTGCTAAACTGGGTAATCCTGCTTTGAGAAATACTCCCTAGGGTGATCACAGAGCAAGATTTCTCATTAAACAGCTAACTTCAGTCAAAAGTCAGGGCTATCCAATAGGAGAATAGCTAAGGGGCAATCCTACTGGACAGTCCTCTGGTGCTTAAATGAAATTTTGTTTAATGAAATATACTTCACTAGTAAAGCTCAGCCTAATTTTAAAACAATCAAATAAATAAATAATGGCATAACTATAAGCACACATACAGTAACGGGTAATGGCTGTATTTTAAAAAAATTTTAAAAAGCAGGACATTCACTTTTCCTTCTATTCGCAGTCATTTTCGAACGTCTTCACACAATCTCATATTATAAGTATTCATGCATTATAAATGTGTATGTTAACTCCTCCATCACAACATCTAGTCCTTAAATTCAGGCTTGATCTACAAGAATAGTTAATACAGTGACTGGCATGACTAAGTGGAAACACATCAAACATGAAGACTGGAATGGTTTAGACGGGCTCATTTGTAAACAACAGGGGGCGCCAAAACCTTAACTTCCTTTTAAGCAAGAACGTTCTCATGATATTTATTTTAAAGAAATGGTATATTTAGAGTCAGTACCTCAGCTCTTCCGACAACAGGCACTGAGCTTTCTAAGCCATGTCCCTCAGGGGAACTGCAAACAGGAAAAAAAAAAAAAAACTACTTTACACATGTAATGGATTCAGATTATACAGTAAAATAACTTGCTAGTGCTTGTTTAGCTGTGGGTTCGGACAGACATAGGGAAGGGAATAATCAGACCTGTGTGGAGGGCCCAATTTCGTCTGACCCGCTGGTTTGGATTCGTACGTGATGTGGAGCTCAGGCTCTGGGATGAGCTCCGTGCATGGAATCAGCTGAGGCTGTGAAGAGCCAGGAGAGTCAGGGAGGAGAAAAGAGAGGGAAACGTGTCTCTTATGCATTAAGCTTTAGAACGTGTGTTAAACAAAGAGCAAGGCAAGACTGATGCATGGTTCTAAAAACAAAAACAACTTTAATTAGTATAGAAGCTTAACATTATGTGGAGTTTCTCTAAAGGGCCAGTGTCATGGAAAACAAACATTTCTAGATTTAAACTTTTGTACATGGCAAAAACCTTCACTCAGTATAGTCAATTTATTGAAATGGACTATGGAATATAGTCCATTTTACATTCACCATGTTTGTGATGTCACAAAATTTTTTGTGCTCTTTAATAACTCCACCGCCAGAATACAGTATCTGTCATAATAATGTATTCACTCACACTAAAACTGTTACGCTCTTGTTGTCTTGTACTCTAAATTGTCTTGTACTGTTTTGCACTCTCTTCAGTCCTGTCCTGCCTATACTCGCAGAGTCTTACTGATTCACCAGGGTCCTAGAGGAACACTTTCATTTCACTGTGTGTTGTGTATACAGTTGAAATGAGAATGAACACCTACTTGAACCTTGACTTGAAAACCCAATATATTTACACACACCCCCCTTCTCAGTCCACAGCAATTTATTTCAACAAATTCTTGATAAAGCCAGAAGGAATGTTTCAACTTGGACTCTTTTGAAGGCCAATCAGAAGAGGTCATTTATGTATATCAGTCATAAAGGCGAAGCAAAACAAACAAAAAAAAGCCTCTTTAATTGTAATGGGGAAAATGCACATGTGAAAGTGAAATATGACATCCAGATAAAAATAAGTGGACCTCAAAGTAAAAAATTACAGAAATCAAATTTAAAATATGGACTCTTCAAAAGGCCTCATCACACACACCTATCAAAGGTTCTTTTAAAAAAAACAAAAAAAAAACCATTGACGGCTCTTTTAGTTCTTCAGCATTACAGAATTCTTAGTTTTAAGAATGGAGGGTCATTTTTTTTTCTGCAGAATTAAAAGACAAAAAACCTCTCTCTATATTCTGTGAAGTGTTTCACTGTGTGCACGTGCAAGTCAAAATGAAATCACTTTCAAAGAAAAACAGAAAGCTGCTTAAAACTCCACTATACAAGCAGCAAAAGTCCATTTAACCTTCACACCAGTTCACAACAATGAGAAACACTCCCAAGAAACAAAGACAAAGAAGCTGGACGGTAATGTCCTAAAGGAAGTCTGAAGAACATCCTGTATATATAGTGGGGTGTGTGTGTGTTTGAGACAGTGTGGAGGACGTACCTCATCAGTCTCTTCTGAGCCTTCCAGGGAAACATTCTCAATAACTGTAGCAGCTGAGGCCACAGTTAAACCTTTACACACACCCTCCATAGTGTCCTCCTCCTTAGCGCTGTCTGAGAGCGGAGCAGAGGAATGTTTGTGAGACAGGATAAAGGTACTGGTTGTTATAGGAAAACATGGGCAAAATTAAATTTGGACAAGACAGATTTCTCTTTAAACTGAACACCGTCTCCACTCTGTGTAGACACGGAGAAAATCAAATCCACTTGCTTTTTCACAAAAAAGAGCCTACTATGACTCAGACATTAGGAACGTCACATTCTCATACCTTAGGAGTGGACCTTAAAGTTGAGGATCTATGGTAAACGGTCTTAAGTCCCGTGACCCAGGGTACATACTTATCTAAAAGCAGTTTGTGTCCTTAACATCCCATGACCGAGAAGATCAAAAAAATGAAGATCAATAAAACACAAAGTCCACAGTGGAACTCCAAGAGGCTTCAGGAGGTCTTCGGCCACAAAATCAAAGACCCAGGACAAGCAACCACAGATGACGTTCGTATATATACACGTGTTTGACAATGACATGAAATAACTGAAATAAATGAAGAAATGAGTCCTCGGGACCCTAAGAGGATGCACTTGCTGAGGAGGGGTATACTTTACATGAACACGCAATTATAATAAGACCAAAATCAAATGACATTATTGGTGTTTTCTCTTTAACGTCAGATGCTGTGTCTGTGTACAGAACAGGATTGACAACACAGCACAAGTGTTGGACCAGAAGTGCTACCAAGAGAAAAGCAAAGAAACAAAAGAAAGTGGGAAAAAAACAGAGGCCTCTAAAAACAGTTGGGCCCTGAAATGGCCTTGTGAGACCATAATTCACCCCTGGCTTATTGGACCAGACAGTACAAGTGACTGAGACACAACCCACATATTGCTGAAATAAACAAGTGAAAGAAAACAGCACTAAATGACACTGTGAAAAAGTGGAACAGGACAGAAGTTGATCTGAGGTGCTTGAGGCTTAATTTGATATAAAACATTGATTTTGTTCATTTGAACTAGTATACTTTTCTTTCAAAATATTTGAGATAAATAAAACTAGACAAGTCAACCATGGTCATTTTTAATCAGAACTACATCGTCAAATCAATCAGAACTACATTGTGAATACATTCGTATGAACAGGAAAAAACTGGATGTTTGAAAAATATGACCTCACCTTTCTGTCCCTGTACCAACATCACCATGTCCTGGACTTTCCTGTAGCGCATCAGTGACTGCTGCAACTCTTCAATCTTACGATCCTGAGGGGAATACGAAACGTCAGCACAGACCTTCACAAATCAAAACTGAAAAGCAGAAGTAATCTGAAGCTTCAGTTCAGTACAGTTTATAGTCAGAGATCACCTTCTCATCATTCGCCACCATTAAAGACTCCACAGCTCGCTTCATCCTCTGGACTTCCACACCTGAAACACAACACATCACATACAAATGAAGACATAAAGGAATGAAATGAACTAACTGTATTTTATGGATGGGATAAGAACAGTCACAGTGCAACAGTCAATTTAGAACAGTTTCTGCACAATACAAAATAGCTTAACATCCTATTTGCTGGAAGTCCGTTTAAAGACATTGAGACGGCTGCTTTGTTGTACTTGTCACATAACTGGATTTGCTCAATATAATAAATGAGAACATTCAAAATAGTGATGTCAGGGGTGCAAAAATCTTCTTGCCTGAACACGCAGGATAAGAATGCTCTGCATTTTAAATCTCCTGAAACTCCTGAAAGCTCTTCACAATGTGCTAATTCAGCAAGAGCCAAATAATAGACTGAGCCGAAGCAAAACTTACATATTCCAACAATGCAAAAACATAAATAAATGCACACTCTGTACATAAAGAAGCAAAAGCAGCAGATTTACATTTGTAGCTCTAAATATTCTAAAGTGAAGTCAATCTTCCAACAATATGCACTGAATGAATCAGGAATTATTGTCTACACCAGGGGTTCCCAACTCCGGTCCTGTAGGGGAGATATCCAGCAGTATGACTGGTCCTCTCTTCAAACACACTCACTAAACCATGTGTGTTTACGACCTTATACGACTGGAGCTGGGCACCCCTAGTCTTTTCTCCCACAATGTGCATCTCCAAGTTCTCTACACTGCTGATTTAGAATAACAAGCTCTCATGACTACAGACAAACACAGCAAACCTCTGGCAGGACTTTTTTTTTGCATAAAGACTTAAAACATCAGGAACTTTAATCATAAACTGTTTAAAAACTATTCTTTAAAGAGTAAAAGAAGGCAAAACTGTCAGTGTTTGAAATGCTATTTGTTAGTCGATTTACACTGATTTTTCTACCACATGTCTAATGTGTTATTGGTCTGTTTTTGTGAAAATTCCTTGCATGTGTTGCTACCTATGTTGGGCAAGACAGCCCTATAAAAGAGATTAATAAAGAAAATAAACTTTTATTGACATCGTTTAACCTAAGTATATCGTTGGTATGCCGTGTTGAATAGTAATATTATATGGGAAGTTTTCAGTCCTTGTGGATATTCCTAAAGCTTTTAATTATAATTCATTTTTAATTCAAGTTTTAGGGGAAAAAGGCTGAATGTAACAACGAAGTACATTTTATGAGAGTGGCAACAAATAGTGATACCAGAAGCAAAACAAATGAGGAGCCAGTTGCACAGCACCTCTGTCTCTGCTCTGGGTTCCATCTGTGGTCACGACCTCAGGTTTCTCCTTCAGACATCTCAGCTCCTGCTCCGTCTCCTCCAGCTGCTTCTGCACCACCACCAGTTCTTCCTGATCAATAAAGAACCTCATGAACAACCAACATCTAACTGCACGCAACAACAAATTACTGCCAGTCGTGCACTTGTGTTGGAGGCAGATAAAAACTTTTTTCCCCAAAAATAGATCAATTAAATTATATTTAAGACAAACTAAAAATTATGCTTATTAATAATCAGGCTGTAAAATAAAGCCACAGGCTGTAAAATAAATGCTGTGTTAGTTTTATCAGAGATATAGAAACAAACGAAATACTCCAATAGCAACGAACAACTCTTCAAGTAACAAATCGAGTTCATTAATAGTAAGAAACTGAATTATCAAAGACTATTTCATGAATAATAACTGCCACATTAATACAGAACTGAATGGAGTATTCAAACAATATTGAAAAGTATCATGGTCTCCGATTTATACTGCACAACCATGTTCAGCTTATTAGCTGCCTTGTTAAAATGTCTCATTTTCTTCATGTGTAATTCTCTACAAGCAAATGAAACATTTTTTTATTTCAGTGGCCTCTACAGAAAAACATTATATTGCCAAAAACTATGTGATTTCTACATCTGCCCATAATTCCCATATCTGAGTAAATATAAAGTACTTTATACTTTTTTTTTTTTTTTAATAAACATAGCCAAATCAATTTTAGAACCGTTTAATTAATTGCATTAAATCACACTGTTAGACTGTTTGTCACTACTGCATCTGCCCTTTTCTATTACAGGAGCACATCAAGATTTAAAGTGCTTAAAGTTCAGAAGTGATATTAGACACCAGTGGATGACAAAGATGAAAGAAAGAAGGTGACACACAGAAACACAGTAACTACCAGCCTACACTCCTGTCCATCATTTCACAGACAGAGTCTAAGCAGTCACCGGCAGAGCAGAGAGGTTCCAGTGTTTACAGCCATCAAAGAACAGGAGGAGTGGGAAAGGAGAGACGTGAGCAAGAAGGACATGAAAACCTGAAGGCAGTGAAAAAAAAAGAGTGAAGAGTGTTAGGTGGAAAATTACAATGAAAACCACGACCTATGCAGAACACCTTTATTACTACTGGTCTTTCACATCTCGGAATGCTCAAATATGCAAATGAGCCCTTGACCCAATCACAAAACCTATTAACTTCATGTTTGAACATCTTGACTAATCACAAAAGTACCAATTGAGTCTCTGTTGCTGTTTGTGATCACATTTTACCTGATCCAACAAACAATAATTGGTCACAATCATGCAGACCACCACATCCGGTGTTCGCTACTGTTTTTCATTGCATTATATGTCATATCAGTCTCACAATACCGCAGTCTCACAAGACTTCAGCCCCTGGTAAAAACGATGGAATCACCACACTTGGAGGATGTTCACCCAGCTTTTGTACTTCATAGCAAATAAACAAGGTCACAAACATGACGACAAAATGTTTAATAGCTGAACAGACTGCCTTCATTAAACATAACTCAAATCCAATTAACTTGGCATATTTTTCTAAGCAGGACGACAAATTATGGGGGGAAAAAAAAAAAAGATTAAATCATTAAAGAAAAATTACAATGAGCACTTTGTTGATTCTTTTTAACCCTGGATTCTACAAGGCTAATGAAAAACAGTATTCTCCATTATCCTGATTCTGACTCTTTCGAATAGTAGTTGTAATGAACCTTTTTATCTTAAATTTACACTATAACTTTCAATGGAATTAAGTTTTGGACTGCTTGCTTGAGTGGAGCTGCCTGTCCTAAAGAAAGCTTTCGTTCTCATTGGGGATGCTTTAACATTCTGAAAAATGACTTCATCATCTCAAGCTTATTTTCTAAGTGTCTCAGATCCTAAGTGAGTGGAAAAACTAGACAGTCATTGTTATATGTGTCATTAGAACGGCACCAGACAAAACTTGCTGGCCAATGCAGTTCATGATTCATCACTAATAATCACCTTCATCCACTTATCCACACTTCAAGATCTTCTGTTTAGGTGTTAAGGCTGGTTTTCCTTAGTTTTTTTCTGGATGTAAATTCCATTTCATTTAGGTCAGTCACAAACACTGACTCCAGTTTCCATGCATTTGTTTTCTGGGCATAAGGCTTTGAGTTTTCTATCCTGACTCTTTGACGTCTTCTGTGGTCAATCTTTTTCACTTTATAACCTTACCATACAGTTTAAACTTACACTAAATTTTAGATACAGCTGACCAGGAACAACCAATACCTTTTGCCGCACTCTATGCTGGATTTCCGTCTTGAAGATAAACTTTATGATCCTTTCCATTGTTTCAACAGACAACTCTTCTTGAGACCATGCTTCCTTTCAAAAGGCCCAGTTTTCAACAGCTTCTTAAGATATGCATGTACCCATCAGCCTACAGACTGGTTTTCATTGTTAGACTCGTGCCAGTATTTGTTTTAGAACCGTAAATTACCAGATGATGCCATTATTTTTTCCTCCATGTTAAGTGATTCCATAATTTTCCCTATACTTGATCTGGAAAAATGCGGCATTAAATAAAGTAATATAATTAGATATAATATAGATAATTCTTTGATGCACTCATGGTGTTTCTGGTCAAAAATGACCAGTCTTTAGAATTAATTAGTAAGACTACGATTAGTGTATAAAATAGAGTTTAAGAACATCCCCACACCCCACAATACTGGTACCTTGGAGCACACACAGACACACAAACACAACCACACACCTTATGTCCCCCTTTTCCCCACACAGGAAACTATCCAATTCAATTTTTACTCCATGGGAACCACACCTGTTGACAGTTCATTCAAATAAAAATGCAAAATTCCTGAAGAA
>JBBJLS010069919.1:0-12452 GCA_037577275.1 Bryconaethiops microstoma
ATATATAGCTTAGCCAACTAATTAATATAATAATTGAAGATGTTAAGACACAAACATATAGGTTAATGATATTTTTATTACAGCAGTGCTAGATCATTTGATACAACATACAATGAACAATATCATTCCCACATCATTACTCTCCACCTTCCAAATCCCATTTTAAATGGTGATGATGGTTATGCATTAATAGGTGGCTTCGCGAGTCTCAGAGGAAGCACATGCTAGCCTCCCAACAACACTAGAGGATTCTTGGCTACTGGGTTGAACTGAATAGGATGAAATTAAGGTGGAGAAAATTGGAAATGTCTTCTGATGACCTGACAACCTGTCCAGGGTGTTTCTCAGCCTTCCTCCCTATGAGCGCTGGGAAAAGCTTCATCACCCCCTGGAACCCTGGTCAAGGATAAGTGGCTCAAATAATGAATAAATGAACAAATGAATGAATGAATGAATGAATTAATTAAGGAAAATTGGGATTTTTTAAAATATATAGAATATTTTAACCTGGTTTGGTTATGTTATTAGTATATTCTGTAAGAGAAGTACATCTGGGTGACATATAGTTTATTCTGTAAGAGAAGTACATCTGGGTGACATAAACTGTCTTTATTTTATTTATTTAACTGCATTTGTAACTCTATAGAAATGAACATTATATTTGTTTGTAAAACTAATTCAGGAAAACAAAATATTTCTGCCAGCATCCCTACAAATTCACATACAATCTGCAATATGTGTGTAACATCAGGAATAGTGTCAACTGTGCATTTATAAAATGATGAGAAATTAATCTGAGCCATATATCTGATGTCTGACAGAAGATGAAAAACTCAAAATGCTGCTTGCTGTAAGAAGATTTGCACAGTTCTTAAACCTAAAAAGATCTTTAGAAAAGAGAAACATTTACCATGTGATCTAATGCTCTTATCATGGAAACGTCTGTGACATCCATTTGTTACTCAGACTCTTTGGTGAAATTGTAGGTTAAGTGCCTAGCTCAAGGGCAAAAGAACACTAACACTCCTGCAGGACTGTATTTGTCAGGCCTTTGATTTCTATTCCATCATCCAAACCGCCGGAGCATAGTGCCTGCAATTCTTCCAGCACAGATTTAGTCGCATTTTCAAGCCGCTTCATTGGAAACTTAAGAAGAAAATAGAGGATATGTTTGGAATTTCCACAAACATGTGTGCATACCTTCCACAAAGATATGCACACATATGTTTGCATACCTTTGCCATACATCACTGCACACACACACACACACACAGACATACACCAACAGCTTAAGCTCATAGAACTATGATATTTTCTCCCCCTCTCTGTTTAATCTCCCTGGTAACAGACCAGCGGTATATACTAGTGACAGCAAGCACCAGTGCAGAAAGTGTTATGACTACATCCACAACTAACGACAGCCTGAATGAAGTCCATGTGCAAACAGTTTGCAACTGTTTATCCAAGTCCGCCCACAAACATGGTGCTTCTGTTGTGAGGTTAGGTAAGCTTTACAGAGTCTCATTGAGAAGAATACATAAATTTGGACCAGTAGTATAGTGATAATTCCAGCCTGGAAACATTATACACAGTGCTATGGTGTAGTGGATAAGTACCTACTAGCTTGCTTCATAGTAGCTATGGATGAGTCAACTGGTCTTATAATTACTGCTGGATTGTACAAATCATAAATGTTATAAGTTTCCAATGAATAAACCAAATTCTGCATGTCCACTGGATCTGTAGATTGTTCTGCTGCAAGCCGATCTGCCCTTTCGTCCTGCTGATCTGATTAGAAACATGAGCCTTGAAGGCATCAAAGACAAAGATTAGACATTCACCTCTCACCTCCTATTCTCACTTAGGGCGAAACAACCAAACTCCGAAGCTCCCCACATTGGCACTTTGTTCTAGCGGGGTGAAGGCTTCTTGGTGCAGTGTAAAATTGACCTTTCTATCAGTGCGGCGGGTGTAATTTGTGGTCAGTGGCAGCGGCTGAGTCGTGATTTAATCAGTTGCCTCTTGTAGCGTGGGCAGTGTATCAAGCCCTTGCACAAGGCAAACCTGGGCCCCTTGTGCTGCACTCTTTCCACGTTACCGCTGCATCCATTAAGAGATGGAAAAAAGAAAAGCAAACGGACCAATTATTTTTTATTCTTTTGGAGTGTTCTTAATGTAGGCATTGTCATGAATATTGATTCAAAATTTGCAGAAGCTGTCAAAATGGGGTCAATGCAAAGTTGAGGCAAGGAATCTCTAATGAGGAGCTTGTTATAACAATATGGGGCAATGTTTCTTCAAAGTGTCATTTTACACTATAACACACAATCATTTGCACACACACACACACACACACACATACACGGACACACACACACACACATACAAAAACACACATAGATGCATACGCATGTAGGCTGTGTACAACCTTCAAAAGAGACAGATTTATTCACTGACATCACCTGTTCAAAAGGTTTCCAAGCTTATCCCGGACTTGTTCAGTCTCAGGCATTATGCTGGGTTTATGATTGTACTATTTGATTAACATATGTGAATATATTTTAATTAGTTCTCACACATTATCTGTGTTCATACAAAGGTTAGCCGTTTTACTATATATACCATAAAACAATCACTTTTCTATATTATGAGCAACTGACATTAATTGTCTTTGTGTCACCTGTGCTACGTGTGTAGTCACTAAATGTCTACTGTGGTGCATTATGCTAGACTAGTGTGCAGTGTAATTCAAGGAGCTATTATGCAGGCACAGTTATTAAAGGGCAGCCCTGTATAACCATGTATACTTTTCAAATGGGTAATGAACACTCATTTAATTCCCTGTGCTCCTCATAACATGAACCCTTCTTAATTATGGGTTACTCATACTGTATGTTCTTTATGTTATTCATGCAACCCATCATAATTTTTTATAGTACAACTTTTATTGTCTGTAACCATTATTGTCTGTAATGCATAATAAGCTTTGTATACCAATGGAGCTCTATTTGCCAATAGTGGAAATAAATTTGTGTTGCTGTAGCTGCAGGGAGGACTACATACAAATGTATCATTATTTGCTAATAGCTTATATTTTTATGTATACTAATGTAGCTCTGTGTGGTAATGAGTATAGCTTTAGTATAAAGTTTAGTATCCCAATAGGACCATGTAGTTTTCTGTTAGTCCAGTTTCTACAGCTCAATATGGGCGGCTGGTGGCCTAAGGGTTAGGGAGTTGCCCCTGTGATCAAAAGGTTTTGGGTTCAAATCCCAGACCTGCTAGTGGCACCACTGAGGTATCCTTGGGCAAGGTACCGTCCCCACACACTGCTCCCCAGACTCTGTGTTCTTGGCTACCCACTGCTTCAAAAGTTTTGTGCTGTGGTGTGTTAACTTATGACAAATGGAGACTTTATGTTTTACCGCAGCTTTCTATCGTTTCTATACGTTTCTATGGTTCTACATTCTAATGCAGTCCTATATGATAATGTAAATTTGTTACTGCAGCATGTATGATAATACAACTTTCTGTTACTGCAGTATTGTCAACAGGCCTATTGTTGCTGTCCCTGCTATTTACAGGAGAAGGCATTAATGTCCTTAACTCCCATCAATCACCCTAAAATCTCACTGACTTACATGAAATTGGAAAGTACAGATTTTGGTATTTATAACTTTTGGAAGTAAGAGCAATTTCTATATTATCAAGTATATAATCATTAAACATTTACAATGATCAGCCCTAATATTGTGTAGGTCCCCCTCATGCCCAAAACACCTCCTTCAGAGGTCTTGTGGGTATGGACTCCACAAGACCTCTGAAGATGTGCTGCGATATCTTTCACTAAGATCTTGGCACTTAGTACTTACTTAGTCCTGTGACTTGCAAAGTGGGGCTTTCCATCATCAAGCATTGTTCAAGGAATGCAGTGGTTAGTACCTACCAAAAGTGGTCAGGACAACAGGTGAACAGGGTTGTTGGAACCCAGAGAAGAGCTACTTTAGCACAAATTGCTAAAAAATTAAAATCTAGCTATGAGAGAAAAGTGTCAGAACACACAGTGCATCACTGCATCCTGCTATGGGGTTGCGTAGCCACAGACCAATCAGAATGCACATGCTACCTCCTGTCCATCTCCAAAAGTGTTTGCAATGACCCTGTGAGCATGAGAGCTGGACCATGGCACAATAGAAGATGGCTTAGTCTGATGAACCACACTTTCTGAACATCATGTGGATAGCCATGTGTTTATCACTTACTTGGGGTAGAGCTGGTACCAAGGTGCACTATAGGAAGAAGGGAAGCTGGCAGGGGAAGTTTGATGCTCTAAAGCTTTGGCATTCATGTAGATGTTACTTTGACATACACCACCTACCTAAACATTGCTTCAGATCAATTACACCCCTTCGTGACAGTGGGCTCTTTCATCAGGATAATGCACATTGCCACACTGCAAAAAAAGTGTTGATGTGTTAACATAGCTCTATATTGTACTAGCTTTATGCAATATTACTGCAATATTGTGTGCATTTATATCTACTGTGAATCTTCTTTTTAATACAGCTTTTTATACTGCAGCTGTACTGTGTTTGTGTTCCTATAGACGAATACAGTTCCATATGTTAATGCAACTTCATACAGTAATACAGCTTCTTGCAGTAATGCAGCTCTGTGGAGAGTAGAGGAGCTTCACACAAATCATGTTTTCCAGGCTTTTGAAGTTACCTCTGATCTTTATGCAGCTTTTTGCAGTAATGCAGTTCTGTGTGGTTGAAAGGTAGAGATCTTTTATTCTACCTAAAATCTTTACGAAGCACTTTGGGGCAATATTAGTTTTCCATATGCATCATCTACCCTCCTTTTCTCTTTTAATATTGTCTCTTTGAGTAGAGATTTAGAATCTATCAATATTGAAATCAGGGTCTAGGATTTAGGTCTTAGATGTACTTATACAGATCATATTACACATTATTCTTTTGTATTCATAGCCATCTGTGATAGCTTCCTGGACATGGATTTAGTCTAGTTTTGGACTAAACTGCAAAGGCAATGGGGAATTACCACTGGAAATCCTTTCTAGTCTAAGGTTAAAGTTAATCTGAATCTGGGAAACAGGCCCAATGTGAGAAAATACTGATCACAACCTAAAAATGAAGAAATAGGTGAGTCCACAGTATGTTGCAGTGGTCCATCTACCAACAAATCTATCATGAATTGTTTAATAAATTATTTTTAAATCTTTAATATGCTATGAATGGTTGATGGTTGCTTTACTTTTGTTAAAATATTGGTAAATCACACACAAAAAAATCTTTGATTACCAATATAATTGATAATAACAGCATTACAGTACTATGTGAAATTTATTCAAGCACTCTGGAAGTGCTGAATGTGGTCCTCAGACACTGGGCCTGGGTGATTGGTTTTGCTTTGCATGGGCTCTGAGTTTACTCTTAGGCCCAAAGCTGGGTCTGCAGGTGCAAAAAGAGTGGGGCAGCAAGGTAAAAGCAGTTTCAGCCCTCCACATTTTTCCATGAAGGTGAATGTCCCTCTTGGCCACAGGGAGAAGGTTTGGAAGGTGAATGTGCTCCTGACCAATTGCTCTCTGCTCTGGGATTTTAGTGGGAGACAAAAACACACACTGGGGGGGCTCGGGAGGAGGGTTGCTTTAATAGCAACCTGACCGACATGCCAAGTTATTATATTGTTGTATTTATTTATTTATTTATTTTTCTTTTCACCCTGGGATATGTTCTCCCAGCTCACATTGCTTGTTTTTTTTTTTTTGGATCAAGCTCATTGCCCTTGTGTAGAGCTGCCATACTGATCATTAGCAAATTAAATGCCAGCATGCATCAATGGATAAGTGACCTGAAAATGATCACGTGTCTCGAGTGGTTTGCACTTTCACTCAGCTCCTTTCCTGTTTGCCTCGGGCTTGTTGCTGGCTTAGTAATGTTTTGCTGTAAATATGTTTACTATACCGATGTGGATTGGAAACACTTCAAATATGGTGCGCACAGCCATTGGTCTTGCAGATTAGCTCTATGGTGTATAGAATTGTAAACTGCCCTGGAAATTTTGCTCTTTGCATTTCTCCATAGATGTGAAATAAGATATGCAAATGAGATATGTTGCTTCTGCACAAACACCTTTGAAAAATCTGCATCAAAAATTCATAGCCACTTATTATTGATGAGAAATTTGAAAAAGGGGAAAGAAATGCAAATTGGAGCCAAAAAGTATACAGACCAAGGGCTGTGTGTTTTTGTAATATTACTACACCGTAAAAAGTTCATGTAAGTTGATGAGTTGTCACTACAGTATTTACATTGTTGAGGGAAAAAAACAATGTTTGTTCAGTAAATGGGCCAGTGGCCAAGTCCATTATAAGATGTAAGATTTTGTGGATGGGGGAGGGGTTGGGTCACTAGCCTGTTATCATGATCAGCTGCATCTGAATAGGTGAATACAACTTCCTTGCCTGTCCATTTTCCTTGATTATGGATCTGCTAGTGGGGACATGGGCCACAGATTGGGTAAGCAGACAGGAAAAGAAAATAAGCTTGAAAAATTCAGACATAGCTCAAGTGTGGGTTACTACTCTTTTCAACAGATTATTTTCCAGGACCTTTCTAGGACATGTTCATTGAAGATCTATCTTGTACGGCAGACAAGGATTGTAGTCCACACTTATACCTACTGAGAAACCAGTTAGAGCTGAATTTGCTAGGATCATTAACTGCTACTGACTCTTGTCAGTTTATAGTGTTTGACCCAGTTTCTCTTTTGAAACAATGGCAAGCATTTAAAAAACACTACTCTCAGTAAGAACTGAATTGCAAATTTTTGCAACTGAAGTAAACATGCAAACCAATTTAACATTATTCAACCTTTTAAAACAAGCTATGAAGAAAGTGTTTGTTTATAAAACTAATAAAAACTACAGCAGTTCCCAATCCACAGGAACTGATATTTACAACTGAAGAATACTGTAACTTAGTATTCATAAGAGAGTTTTACATAACAGAGTTTTAGCCACTTGAGTTGCAATGTCATCCAATGTGCATATGCAATTAATGTGATCCTGAATGTACTTTTTGAAATTGAAGTATTACTCATTTTGGGGCACTCTGATTGATAGCCCAGAAAGGAAAATAGTAGAATGTTGAAATAATTTTCCAGGACAGCACAAGATTTTCCAGCACATGTTGCTTTTTCTCTCATTTCCATGTGTTTTCCATGACGTAATTTGGTTTGTTGTTTTCCATGGTTTACAGGATACATGGAGACTTTGCGAGTGTCTCCCCTTTAAAATACATGTTATTGTGATTACAAATCTAAGTTACTGATCTAAGTTACTGTGCTCTCATTGGGTGGCATTGGGCATTGTCAAATTTTCAGGCAGTGATTGGCAACACTCTGATCCGGTGGCTTTGGGCATTGTGAGATTGACAGTACCCTAGCTTAATGGCATAATGGCACTTGGGGGGCAATCATATTTTGGAGTAGGGGGTACGAACTAAAAGGCCGTCCTATGCATCCACCAATATGGAAGTGCCAGCCCTGTTTGTAGTCATAGTTACGTTTTTGCGTCATAGTATTTAATATAGTTAGTGTAAAAATTCTGAGCGCAAATGTTTAAAAGTCCAAGTACAAAGGCTACATTATACACATTTTCAGTGGTGGTAAATAACATTAAAGAGTCCACATACTTCATTTTTCTTGTATTTATTTTTCCACTTACTCCACATGTGGTGTTTATGAGGTTTATGTACCAAAAACAGCCATAATTAATTTCAACATGATCAGTTTTCAACCTGTTTATTTATACCTTAGAATTAAACCAGTCGCATTTGTTACTCTGCTCTGTCAGGTACATGCATTATTCTGATCGTCTGCCCTGTTTTTGTTACATCCCCGGCCACAAGATGGGGCTTTTATGTTGACTGGGGGTGTGGTCTCAACTCTGGCAGTGACGCTGCTCAGCTGCCAGGGATGTGACCAAATCTGTATCAGATGTTTGAGTTTAGTTCTGTGTATATATATAGTGCCTGTTTTTTGTTCACATTTGTCTGTTCTCCCTCACATTAACCTTGGTTGTGTTTGCGTCTTCTGTTTTGAAAAAGAGTATCAGCCCTCGAGCCCGGTTTTTATTTATTACTCTTGTTTTGGATAAAGAGAACCAAAGAATGGAAGTCTGCATCTGTGCCACCTGTTAGGACGCCACACATCCTAGTGTGACAGTTTACTGTCTCATTGAATCTGGGGTTAAAACATTCCTTAAAACTTCAGCAAAAACAGGCAAACTGCCAAAACTGATTTAGGAAGGCTGAGTGGGAAGAATATGTAAATGTGTTGGTTTTAATTACAGCACAAAAAACACAAATTTAATTTAATTTAATTACCATATATGGTCCTTATAAATAATGTGGTTTTAAAACAAGTTATAAGTAATGCATTTTATACTGGTTTGATCCTATTTAAAAATAAATTATACTATTATAAAATATAAAAATATATGACAACAGTATTTTGAAAGCCTTATTTGTCACACCCTCAGGAACCCAGTGGTGGTGGCCTAGTGGCAGGGCATTTGCCTCTGGACCAAGTGGTCATGGGTTCAAATCTCCAGCCCACCTACCTCCAGCAAGACCCTTAACCCCAAGTTGCTCCAGGGAGACTGTCCCCTGTAGTTAGGAAGTCGCTTTGGATAAAAAGCGTCTGCTAAATGCCGTAAATGTAAATATGGAAAAGTAGCGCCCGACCTGCAGCGTGAACAGGCGCTGGTTCCACATATCAGTTTCATTTTACATTAAACTGTAAATGCCCTGAAAGCAGAGTAACATGCTCAAGCAAATTCTACCTGACTACATCTTTGTGAATGAATTTGCAAAGGGAGAGCACGGTACATTTAACACGCTACTTGCCGTGGCAAACTAATCCAGCCTTGGTTGCCCTGAACGGTCATAATATGATGATCACCGATGTATGGTAGATCGAGCATTTGCTTTGAAGAATCTTTTTGCTATCCCTTACCATGTAGAACATACTGTATTGAGATTAAGCTCTGAGAATTAGCGAGGAATCCTTTCCCTTTGTGTCATGCTCATTTTTCAAACGTAGCTCTAGTTTCTTCTAGCTGGGTGTCATGGGCTTTAGCCTTAAAATGTCATTGCAACTCAATATCTGTGGTACCCATTTCTCCTAAATGTAAAAAAAAATCAACATGAAACAAACTTTGTAGCAATAGAGAGAGGGAATGTTATGATAATTGCTAGATCATTGTGTTCCTAGAGATTTTGGGTAGGCCTACGCAAACCTGACATTTTACGGGAAAAACATTCACCAGAAAATCAGCAACCGAAATGCTTAGAAAGCCTTCACCTTGCTCAGTGTAATTAACACTGCTCACATTTATATTCAAGGTGGGTTATTTGAGGTGGAGGGTCTGAAGATCATTTTCAAATAAAAAAAACTTGAATCTGAGTGTTCTACACTGTCAGACCTAATGTTGCTTATGTGAAAGGAGTCCATAAGATATTCCTTTTCAAAACTAGAAGGTAAGAAACCTAATTTCTGGACAGTATGGGTGAAGTGGTAAATGCATCATATCACTGACCAACGAATAGTGAAAAATGCTGGCTTAACCCTTCACTATCCATAGAAGAGTGATGTCCATGTAAATTATTGATTAATGTTGAAGAAAACATTTTTGTTAGGCCTTTCCAAGGTGAGTTTTTTAAGTACTTTGAAATAGCAGTACATTTCTGATTGCCTCTGCAGTTCTGCATGTGCTGCCCAAGCCCATGCCCAATCCCGGCAATACTTTATAGCTGTACCAGTCCCTTTATTAAAACAGTGTTTTAGATGTAAACAATTGTATCTCTTTGTGCCTTATTATGTTACTATTATGTGCATCCTGCAACATTCTCATTATGTACAAGATCTTGCCATGTGCAGTGTTATGGGAAGTTTGGGGAAGCTCGGTGGCCTGGAGTTGCCCCTGCAATCAGAATGTTGTGAGTTTGAATCCCAGCACTGGTACACATTTTCTGTAGTATTTCTATAATACCCCAGCATTTGTGTATATAGCATAGTGTTTTCATACTGAGATATCTCATTTAATTTAGACTTTATATTCATATTGTTCTTGTCTCCGGATCTCTGTGCAGTGATTTCTTCCAGCATCAATAAAGTTTTCTGATTCTGATTCTGAATTGGTCCATTGCCATTTGGAAGCTTTTTATCTTTTTGTGTCAGAATAGGCATTTAACATTAACACAGCCTTTGTTGGGACATCTGACCAAAACTCCTCTGTTTTCCTCAAGGCATGTTTTCAGGACAGGTGTAAAAATTCCAGTTGTGAACATTGTGCATAAGACAAAAATACTAGGTACAAAAATTATGTTGGTGTGTGTGTGTGTGTGTGTGTGTGTGTGTGTGTGTGTGTGTGTGTGTGTGTGTGTTTGTGTGTGTGTGTTGAATAAAATTCTCTCTCTGGAGTGTTTCTTCACTATGAAATAAACACTGTAATTCATCTTCCAAAGACATGAAAAAGATGCAAATGTGTGCATATTTAAGTAGATAACATCTCATTTGCATAACTAAATGTCAACTTGTATGAAAATTCCAATACAAAAAAGATAATAATAATAATAATAATAATAATAATAATAATAATAATAATAATAATAATAATAATAATTGTACGAATGTCAGTGATAAGATGGCAAAGATACGCAGGGATATCCATTTTTTAAATAAAATTACTCCATTCAGCTGTAGTGTAATCCACTTATCAAACATGTAAAAGTAATCCGATTTCAGAATATGACAAACAAATCAGATTTCAGTATAGGATATCTGGCGATCTGGTGTTTCTCTGCTTTTTGCCCCTTATGCTAACCAAGGAGCCTGCTTGGATAGGCTCCTTGGTTAGCATAATCAGCTCAAATAATGGATTTTTTAATGGATGAGCATATGGATTTTTTTCTTTTTTATTTTGCGGTGAGACAATACAGTTGAAGTTGTAATCGAGGTAGCACAAGTTGGGTAAGAGTCAGGACAGGGAAATGCAGAGGGAAGTGCTCTTCTTTTGTGGAGATGACCTTTATGGCCTTGTAGAAACAAACAAGCAGCCAGTGTCAGTGTCCATTAAAATGTGCATAATCAATGGACACCAGGCCTGAACGCTTAGCAGTAGTGCTGAGACTTATATTGTTGTTTATTATAATGTATATAGTACCACTGGAACATAATTCCGCACACATTTTTCCTTAAATACTCAGTGGCTATTTTTAATCTGCAGATCTAGGTGTCCTTGTATGTTGTTCCATTTTCAATTATATTTTGTTAATAAACAAAAACATTTACTCTCCAGAGACAAATGGTTTGGCGTGCAGTTTCAGATGTTATCTCTGCTATTCTGTGACTGTGTACGTCCTCTCGGCTCATATGCCAAATACTGAACACAAACAGCCTGAGAAGGGTCAAAGTGACCAATTACATGGAGATTTCAGCCGCTTTCTGTTTTTTTGAGGATGATAAACAGCTTTGTGAATTGATAACTTGGTGCAATATGGGCTAATATATACGTATCTTTTTCCACAGCTGCACTCCAATTCAGATAAGGGTGATGGCTCAGTTCGGTATCTCCTCTCTGGAGAAGGCGCAGGCACCGTCTTCACCATTAATGAGGTGACAGGAGACATCCATGCAACGAAGAGCCTGGACCGCGAGAAGAAAAGCCACTATGTTCTCCACGCCCGCGCTATTGACCGCTTCACCAACAGAGCTGTGGAGCCAGAGTCCGAGTTCATCATCAAAGTTCAGGATGTGAATGACAATGCTCCCACCTTCCCTGATGGCCCATTCACCGCATCCGTACCAGAGTTGTCGGACATAGGTGAGACAGTGTCTGTGTGGGTTAGGGGCATGGGCGCCAAAAAGATAATTTGTCACTTGCAGTTGTCAGTAAAATTGTTTTAAAAGCTCACTATGTCCACTTTTCATTATATTCATATTGAATATATTCATAATGCAATGAATGCAATGAATGTGATGAGCGTTAATCGCAATGAAACTATAAACAATGCATAAAGGGTAAAATGAGTGTTCCACTAAGATAAAAGAATTCTAATAAAATGTGGCCCGAAGAATCAGTTTCAAATGTTGTACCACCGTGTGTGTGTGTATGTGTGTGTGTGTGTGTGTGTGTGTGTTGGGTTTGAGCATATTTTTCCATTCTGGTAATGCAAGATTTGCAATAGGGGGGTCAATACACGAAAAAGGGCAGCTGGGTGGCCTAGTGGTTAGGGCGTTGGCCCTGCAATCAGAGAATTGGGGTGCAAATCCCCCTGCTAGTGTCACGGCTGAGGTACCCTTGAGCAAGGTACTGTCCCCACACACTGCTCCCCGGGCGCCTCATTGGCGGCAGCCCACTGCTT
>JBBJLS010069920.1:0-12450 GCA_037577275.1 Bryconaethiops microstoma
AAACAGATGTAGACGACTTAAGCACTGTTGTACGTCGCTCTGGATAAGAGCGTCAGCTAAATGCAGTAAATGTAAATACATGTACAAAAATGCATCAGTACTGATCCACTCATGCCTATTTTATCTCATGATCAAATGTCATGATACACATATAGGATGACACAGATGATGCTGTTATGAGCCCAGAGGTGGTAGCAACAAGATTACGATGGCTGCTCTGTTAAATGGTAAGGATATTTAGATTAACACTGAAGAGAACATAGAACCATGCTCTGGTGTCGAAATACTACAGAAAACTCAGAGACTTGCTAATGTTCCTTAAGATGATCACAGCCATTCTCAAACACACGTGAATGCACATTTCAAAACTGTCTACACAACCTCAGATCCCCTTCATAACACTGCAAACTTCTTTTTTTTTTAAAAAACAAGGAGTGAGAAAAGTGTAAATAGCCCCCTGTGCTGTTTTCTTTTTCTCGCATCATTGGTGGTGTGTCTGACTCCTCAACAACACGGCTATAAATATCATCTCAGCGTTCAGCTGTGAAAACACAGGAGGTAGACAACCAGATTCCCCTTTCTGGCAAATTATCTGGCTATTTTACGGATGATTTGCAGCATTTCATTGCATGTGCTTTATTTACGCCTGAATAAATGATGAACAGATCCTAAATGACCCCATGATAATTCAAAAACAAATACTGCAACAAACCTGCACTTCTTTAAAAGGCGTTTGAAAGTTAGTGTACTGTGACTCATTCAATCCTTTATTTCTCCACTTCCACCTGCGACATTTGTCTTTGTTCATTTTTACTTCATCAATTATTAACCTCTGTTCATGCCTTAAAATTAAAGACTGTTTTTGTAGTGTGTACATATATAAATGACCGCTGTTCTGAGGAATGTACTGCTCTATGAACATCAACTTCAACCAAGGAATGGCTTAATTAGCTTAAACGTTGGATCAGGTGTGTTAGAGCGGGGGAAATGGGGAGGGCAACAATGTTGTATTTTTGTAGAACTTGATAAGTTGAAACAGTTACGATGCAGCAAAAATACAGCTGTGTTTGCTAGCCTTCACCCTTCCAGCTTGGTCGCATCATGTGATGGTGTGGAACTGGCAAGGACTAAATTGTGCAAAAATTAATGCTACAAAGTAGTACAAAAACACTTTTTTAAATCATGCTTTCAAAGTTGGGAGTACAAGTTTTGTTTTTTGTTGATTTGTTTATGATTTCTATTTCACACACTGAGCAGCCTGTAATCATCTTTTGCTTTTGTTACACTGTCAGGATTCAGACCTGCCACAATAAGGTGACCCCAACAAAAGCAATGCCACCTCACATCCTTTTCTAAACATCTTTTTACTGGGACATGCACTGTTTCAGTATACTGTGAAAATGATAACGATACCCACAAAATGCTCAGAATAGTTTATCATTATGCCATTTTTCATGATAACCAGGTGCGTATAGAGTAAACTCATGTAAACTCATGTAAAAGACTGTTGCTTCTCTGAAATAATGACTAGTAGAACAACTTGAACAGAGACAACAGTCTCAGTTTTAGCCCAAACTAGAGATTCTTGGTACATCCAGCATAGAGGAATAAGTTTGTTATATTCTATCTTTCTATTTTCTGTCAATTTAAAGAAAATGCTAAAGTTCTGATTTCAAGGCATTCAAACATCAATGACAGAATTTTTCTGTAACTACATAGTGTAGCACATGACTGTTTAAAATCTTGAAAGCATATTAACTACTGAAATAACATGAATAATATTTAGCTTGACTATGTCTTGACTTATGTGCAATGCATTGAGAACATTTTCCATGTAGATTGTATACATCCTGCATGTTATTTGTTCACACTTGTGCTACTTGCCGACTGCACGACTTTAGCTGTTTTCGCATATGAGCTCCGGACAATGTCTAGACTTGTCCTTTCACACATACAGAAAACAACAGGAGATTTTCCTTGCTGGATATTTTCTCAAATACTGGAAATACTGCGGTTTATGCAAGAAGTGGGTAGAGCCCACAACCAGCAGGATACTGAGCAGTCATGCTGTCGATTCATAATTTGGTAATAAACAACCAAGTCTCTGGCTGGTCCTTTAATTTCTCTGACAGTTTCAGCATCATCCCTCACTGACAGAAGTTCCCAACTCTCACCGTCTCTCCAATTTCATTGGCGTCTTTGTGTAAATGACCCTTTTTTGAATCTTTCTGTTCTTACGGTTTCACACCACTCACTTAATAATGTCAACATGCCCACTTCTTCACTGCAAGTCCCCCAGAAAATGGCCTGTTCTATTCACACATGGACTCATCAGACATTACACAAAGTTTGTACTAGGGAGAGTACAGCTTGTTTAATGTCCTGATTGCCTGATTCTGACATTTACAACAACACACAGCAGTTCTGGGAAAAAGTTCAGGGCTGCAGTGCATGTGTAAAAGGGATTTTTGATTGAAAAGTACAGATTGAGCGAGGGGAACAACTTTCCACCAGTATAAAATCAGTAATGAATCATTCTAAGCATCTAATTATTCTACATTAAAACTGATGGATAAAGATCCCTGAGCTGAAGAAGAGTGAGCCCCCACCTCACTCAAGTTCTGTAAGTTTTATAGTTTAATCATTGAGATTTTATTTCAGTACAACTCTTTCTGAACTCTTTTTATTGGATAGAGTCTTGATTTTCAGACATCAGATGTTTAGTTTTTTAATAAAGCATAGCTGTCTGCATGCTGAAGGTATGTCTAGTAATAGTGGTATGCCTTTAAATAACATTCAGTATATTCAGTTTTGTTCTTTCTTTCTTTCTAAATAAAGTGCTGGGTTTTACTTTCTACGTTTGAGTTGAAGCAGATTAGTGAGGGTTTAAGAGAGCAATGTAGAGGTAAAGTAATGAGTAGTGAGATTACTTTTCCAAGCATTAATCAGCAAAGTAATTACATTACACTTTGATAGAAGTAATTAGTAACTTGTACTGGAATACTTTATCATACAACTACCCTAACACTGTTTCAAATGACATGTTAACGATGACAGTTCCTTTCGAAATCAGGCCTGGTTATAGATTTCCCCCACTGGGGATCAATGATAGGTTGAGGGTGGGCAATTTTTATTAGACAATACATTTTTTTTTTTTTACAACATATCAAATGTATAGTACAGTATAACCAATAAGCTACCAATCGCCTGTACATGTAGTTGAAATGTAAGCTATAAGGAGTGTCAGTATCTCAGACAGGGAGCTGAATGGTCTCTGGTTCCAGTTCCTACACGAGGGTGTTTGAACAAGTCTTGCCTGCCAGTGTTTGTTGATGATAGATTATCTGCTAGAGCCAATTATTTAGAATACTGGGATGTCAATGAGTGATTACAGGTTTTCTCAGTTATTTATCTCAAATAACTGAGTTTTCTACATCATTTAGTAAAAGGGGCCAAATCAATTGAGCAAAACTGTAAATGCCAGCCTACCTGAAGCAAGAGCCAGAACCCGAAAGCCAGAACAATGATCAGTCATTTGGCAAGAGCACTGCTAATATGCCCACCTTGCCCACCCCTAGGTCTAGCTGTGGTAAAAGTAAAAGTTTTATCGTTTTAAAAATACCCAGGAAAGTTACAAATTCATCAGAATTAAAGCACATCATGTACCTGGGTGAATGGAACTAGTATGTGTAACACTACAACATTTTTTTTTTTACATTTAATCAACATGTTCATTCATTCAATATCAATGTTCTCACAAAGTGCCTTCCAGGGTTATTTATGTTTTAAGCTTAGCATGTACTGTTAATCTCATGCAGTACTTGCAATAAACATCACTATTAAAAAGGACAAAATCCATTCTGTTCCATTTCATTTTGCAGACCCCCCCCAGGAGAAAGATCTAAAACAGCTTAGACCCAGGTGGAAACCAACGCTGCGGCTCTACTGTAGTTAGACTGCCTTTTAATGTGTGAGAATACTGCACAGTTGAGTAGCCCCCATGCTGATGGCGAGCCCACTCAGTTCCACGCAGTTCAGGGATCCGCTTCGGCCCGGGCCCCTCTCTCTTATGCATCCGTACTAAATCTTGTTTTTCAAAAAGTGTTCTGCACAAACGCCACAGGCGCAGAGAAAGGTACATGTGTGCAACTGAGTGAAAGCTAAAGTTTGTCAGGAGCGGAATGGCGTTCCACTCGAGGGGAGAGAGAAGTAGAACCTCCAGATGGCAAGGGCCTGGCGAAGCAGAGAGGGGAAACTGTTCAATCAAAGCAAAACTACGGCTGCGGTCCCTCACCTCATAAACACAAACAAGCAGGCTGAACAGCACCACCGCGTCCATATGTGCACGCATACACACATGCACGCAGAATTACACTAAAGTAACAGGTACCAGCTGAATCCACGTCTATATGTGTGTGTGCTCTCTATGCATATCAGTGCTATTCAGTCTAATGTCACTCAGTGCATTCATCCTCATTCCACTATATGAACTTTCCTCGGTTCTGTACTCTGCATTTAACATTCCTTTGTGCACCACAAATTGAGTCTTGAGAGTCTTAACCCCTTCATTTAGAGGAAAAGGGTTAATTTTCCCTAATAAAAAATCTTTTATAACAAAATGACATGACCTCAAAATGCTGTTAAAGCATATTTCATCTTTAAATGAAAGGAAAATAAATTGAATCATTTTTACAGCTAAAAGTTCGGGTTTTATCAGAATATATACCTCTGTCACCTTTTGCTGTTGCTCTGAGTGATTAAATGTTCTCCACATCTAAAATAAGCTTATAATTTGAAAGCTTAAAGAACTGTGGCACTGTGTTTAAAACTAACGGCAGCAGCTGAGGCAGCAATGTAGATACCAGATCCTCTGGTTGTGTAATCTCTCCAAGGAGATATTTTAACCAATGTGAGGATATTTGCATAACAACCACTAGAGCATGTGGATCGATAAGTTTTTTTTTCCCACTAAAAGCGCAGATGTGGCGGTCCACATGATTGGGCTACAGTGAATATTGAAAGTTGAAAGACTGATGTGATGGAGAATTAAAAAAAATGCCTGACACTCTTACAGGACACTCCCGTTATACATGTTTTATGTTTTGTGTTTTATAATAAAAATAGATTTAAAAAAATTGTGTTTTATAAGGAAGTCATAGTAATGGTTAGTATAGACAAAATATGAGTAACAAATGATGCTGAAAAACAGATGGACTACAGTAGATAATTACAAGATGATGGAGTGCATCTATTTAGTAAGTGGAGCTGATAAAATAGACAATAAGTTTAGAGTTAGGTGTTGGTAGGTAGATCTAATCTTTTAGAAACCTAAGTAAGGTGTGGGTTTATTGTGGCTTATTTAACTGGAATGTCCTTTCACTTTCAATAAGAACAAGCTAAGCAAGCATGAATCTAGCAAAATGGCAATAAGCAAACAGTTTTGCTCTCTTATCTTATCTCTGACTAAATCAAGCTAAATTCATGTTGGCTTGCGCAGCTTCTCCAGGCCCAAGAAAATTTCAGGTGAATGTTCTTTCACATCCAAATTTGTCAGTTTATTTGTCTAATTTTGCATTCAACACATTGATGCTTTTATCTACAGCTGTCAGACAGTGTAGAAATCTGGTAATATTACTCATTTATGCAAGTATTTATTTTGGGTGAAATGTTTATGGGATAAATATAATACTGTGATTTAAATATCAAAGCTTTGAGTGAACAAAAACGCAATTTAAAATATTTTACTTTCCACTTTACTTGCAGCTGACAAAAGGAAACAGTGCCACAGACATCCATGCTAGGCTAAAAGTTAACTGCCAACCCCAAGAGGCTTTTGCTTCTATCCTTTTATATCTATCCCTTTGACCATAAACTGAACTCCAATTTATATTGTGCTTTGCACAGCATCTGAGGAACTGCTGCATTTTCACTTCAGCATAGTCATTCAGCTAAATGGGCTACTCTAATCATCGTTTATACTGTTTGTATGTTTCATTATCATACACTGTTCATTATTAAAGTCCATGAAAAGGTAAATTTTTGGGAAGTAATATAAGAGATAAGATAAGATAAACCTTTATTAGTCCCACAAGTTTGCATTGTCATGGCAGAAAGTGGACAGTACAAGATAAGAGCAGCAAATATTAAAAACAATAGATTAAAAACTATACTAACAGTACAGTATAAAAAGTACACTTTAGAAACAAGCTGGAAATATAAATATGGATGTGTGTATTGAAAAATATGTATGTATACATATGTATATGTAGACTTAGGTAATTATATATATAGTAGGTAATTATGTGTGTATATATATATATACACACACACACAGATACACAAAGGAGTGACAGGCATTGACAAAAACAATAATAATGCACCAGAAGGCAAGTTGCCTTCATTTAACAAAGAATACATTGTGTGAAGAAATGGCCAAGGTAAAAGGATCAAGAATCTTTTGATTAAAACGTACTTTGAGGTGGAAAAACAGAAGGAATCTTTCCTTATGCTCCTCTTTGCCCATTATTTAAACCATGCCGTTACCTAAAGCTAAAGCTCTTTTTATAGCTCGCCTTGCAGTGGAGTGGAGCTAAAGGTACTGGGCCCCTGGACATCTTAAGGATTCAGAGTTTTAACAGCCATTTACTCTGAGGAGTTTTTGATCTCTGCTCTTTTTGATGAACCCTGCTCTCTTTCTCTCCTGTATGGCCTAATGCGCCATCGTGGCCTGCTGGAGACTCTGCTGAGCCCAAGGCCTCTTCATTATTCAAAGGCAAAGAGACCTGTGGGCATCCAGTCCAGTCGAGCGAGTCGTCCAGTGGCAAACAGAAGCAGGTCTCTTCCTGCGGGAAAGCACCGCTAAGCTTTGACAAGGGCAAAATTTCATAGTGATTATTAAAAAAAAACATGGCAAAGAGATGCAGGTGCCTAGCCTGCTGGCCTGGGGCTTCATCACTCATGCGCGGCTTGTGCCCAGTGTTGCCCAGTGCTTGAAATAAAAATACATCATGCAGAGACCAAGAGACTATAGGATTGCAGCTGTCTCAAATATGTTCTAGGGCTGAGCAGTATCCACTTTTTCCAGACTCCAGTATTAGCCTGACATGAGGAATTACTGGGATAAGGGTAAAATCTAAGAAAGGCAATTGTATAATGTTAAACTGTACTAATTTCAATAATAATACTAAAGGGCATTTTAATGAGCCGCAATACAGGGCAGCCAATCAGGATAGAGCTCATTTACATATATCTGTCTTAAAGGCACACAGAAACAGCCTGTTTCATTTTAAGGTACAAGAAGAGGAAAACATTTGGAGATATGGTTTCATGTGGAGCAGTTTACATCGTTTGAGTTTAAATCATAAAGTTGCTACCTCCTGTGCATGGCTAATGCTCATCAACAAAATCATAATAGAATATGAAATGTGAGTCTACCTTTCATTTTTAATGGAAGCTGACGTAAAATTAAACAGAAAGGGAAACAGCAAAAACTTATGTTCGATATGTTACCTGTCCTTATTCAGAAACAGCATCCAGAAGAGCTGCAGTGCACAGCAAGAAAATGTGCAATATGGTTGCCCTAGTGAAGCCCACATGACTGGGTAATAGTTTTTATATTATTATTATTTATTATTTCTTGATTATGACTACATAAACATTAAGAGCTTGGTTTGTACTACCTCACGTGTTCATAAATGTGTAATATTTATAATTGTCCAAAACACAAAGACAACACAGAAAACAAGTCAAATGTTTACTTACTTACTACAGCCCCTATACTTACAATATTTACAATATTTTACATTACCAAAACATTAACCAACAAGTTTACGGCCTCCTAACACCTCACAGGTGGGCCCGAGTAGAGGGGCTTGAATCTTCTTGTGGCAAGCCTAGCCCCTCCATGCCGCTCCGTGACAGAGGGCCTGATGCCAAGCACAGTTATCCACTTCATTCGATTGTATCAGTCACAGCCAGTCCCTCATTCTCTCTGTCTCCCTATTCTAACTGACACTAAGCTGTACATTCACATGTCACCTCCCTTGTTGCACATCACAGTGGTGAAGGAGAACAAGCACCCGAGGCCCTAAATGACACAGTAGCCGTTCGGCCAACGGCAGTGAAGGTAGGCTGCACATCACTTCACTCGACACGATTAAAACGCTGCTCGTTATTATGGTGTAAGTGGAGAACACTTTCATGGTGTTACAATTACATTTAACTCGACCCCACAAGCGTGAGCTCACGAATCATCCGAACGAAATGAACCTCCTCTTCCACAATGTGTAACAAGCTCACTCTCCAGAAAACGGTTGGGTAATTAAATCAACATCGACACAGTAAATCAGAGTGGGGAGCATGCAGAGAGGAAATGAAGTCACGCAGCAGTGGAAGCTTTTTTTTTTTATTATTGAGAAAAAAAGCTTGAACAGGAAAATCATTAAGGAAACTGTATTCTGATGTTTTTCCCTCCGAGGCCAGAAGACATAAAAATCGTAATGTATGTTAATTCCTAACTTCTGTGGGGAAATTTCATCGCTATACATTTGATTGAATATTGTGGGTAGCATCACATTTTAATTCGTCCGTGACCTCTGATGACATTTGTCATATTATTTCCTCGGAGGTGCAGTGGCCAGCAAGAAGTCCCAAGGTTTAATTCCCTGTCAGCATGGTTGAGGGTCCTTACTGTGTGGAGCTTACATGTTTGTTCTATATCTGTGTGGGTTTTGGTGCTCCGGTTTTTCTCCCACAGCCCAAAGACGTACAGTATATGTCAGGTGAACTGGAGATGCTAAATTGTCTCTAGATGTAAATGTGTTCATCTGTGTGTCTGCCTTGCGATCGACCAGCAACCTGGTGGCCTGTTGGTTGAGGAGTTGCCCCTGTGATCCAAAGGGCATGGGTTCAAATCCCAGGGACTGCCAGTTTCACCACTGAGGTACCGTCCTCACACACTTCTCCCCGGGCTCCATTGTTGGCTGCCCACTTAATGGCTTAAATGCAGAAGACTGAGCAATTTTCTCCAGGATCAATAAAGCATTAAAAAAACCTGTCCAAGATGTCCACCTTTTGCACTGTAACTGGCGTAGGCACCGGCACCCCCTATGACCCCGGTAGAATAAACAGCTCTATTATAAGATTTTCTCCTGAATGTCAATTGGGTCTTTTCTACATGGTGAAATTGTTAAGCAGTCAAAATAACTTCACAAACACGCAACAAGCAAGCCAAAACTCCTGCACATTTGAAATCCTAACCCTGGCAAGTGAGTAAGGGCCAAGTTAGAAGGCTAATGACAATTTTGTTAATAATACGGTAAATAATTTGTAGTATAAATCATTCACACAATAACCAATAACTCAAAAACGTGATGCCACTAAACTGCAAAGTGGAGCAGCACACTACCACGATGGCAGGCGACTGACTGTCCAAGCACAGCAATGGTATTCCTCATGGAAACATCTAATGCAGTTTACAGTTAGCCACTTTCAACAGGTTAAAGTCTAGGAGGACATTCAGAACTATCGAGGTCAGGTGGGGAACCTTTTACACACTCGGACTGATGTCGTTCTGATGAAGCTCTTGAGCCTTCTACCTGAAGGCAGCAGAGAGCATCTGGCGGAGAACCCAGAGCCCATTTCTCTGCCCCTTTGACCCATCGCTTAATTCCTACTTCCTCCATTCTGTCACATGCTGACAGGAACCTGCCTCCAGGACGATTTCATCTATAAACTCTTCCCAGCCCACTCTGACATGTCTCGGCAAGCAACAAACAAATAATAAAACCTTCCTCTGTGTGGGTGACAGTGAGAATTAAGGCAATGACATGCCACGGCTTCTATAGTCCAGATCAATGTGTCTCACTGGTGACAGCAAGTTTTTATTATCAAGTTGAAAACACCCTGAACAAAAGGCTAAGAAGAATTGCAGGACAGGTTGGCAATCAGATTGCCAGTGCAAAGAACAACGCTGGCTGGGAGACATATCCTGTAACTCAGGTATATAGACATAGGCCCTCAGTCTGGACAATACAGTCTGGACAAAATCTTTATTGCACTTGTGTATGGCTATAAGTACAACATATAAATGGCCAAGTTTACTAAATTAGATATAAGATGACTAGCTATGTTGATTTATATACCACACAAGTTCCATTACCTAAATCTTCTGATACTTGATACTGGTTTAGAAAGGACTCTTTGTACAGATTCTACCATTTGGTTTTATAACTGTTTTGTGATTTGAAGTTACTGTTTTCACTGGCTATAACAGAACCACAGTGTAATTAAGTATTCTATTCTCACTCACAGTTCAAACAAGGGCAGAAATTCTATAGAAAGTGCAGATTTTGACCATCCAATTTGCATAGTGGGTTTGTGAGAAGAAGAAGAAATATTTTATTGTACAATGAATTTGATGGAACGTGATAGCTGTGTGGACAGTCCCCTTCGAGAAAGAAAATGTATCCCTACATTTTTGCCATTTGTTTGTAACTGTTTGAAATAGTCATACACAAATGCACACTTAAGATTGTAACTAACAGTGTAATCATTGATGTAATCAAGTATTTGTTGAGTAAATGTTGTCCCCTCATTCCCTTCAACTTGGAATTCCTATTTGAAAATTTGGGATAGTGTCCTCAGCTTTAACATTTTACATCAAATCAGTATATTAGAACAAAATTAGATCATTCAACATGCAGAAGCAGTAGTTGGTTAAAGGTAGATATTTTTGCGAGAATGAAGAAACTTCTATTTTGCTGTCATAAAATGTTTTTTTCAAACTGTAAAAGTGATAAAACTATGAAAAATCAACAGTGGATTCATTTCAGGCTGTTTAGTTAATTCATGTGATTTCATGTGCAACTGCATTTTCCAGATGTTAGCAAGCCTTTAATGCAGATTCAAAAGTAATCTGTTGCAAAAAAACTAAACCTAATGTGAGCATCAGTAATGAACTGGCAAAGGTTAACCATAATATCGATTGTTTGGAAGGAATAAAAAAACAACTTAGTTACCTGTAATGTAGTGTCTCCCCTCTGTAACACTGACCATGAAGTTTGCTGTTTTGAGAAGGTAAAAGTATCACGGATGCTAAAGTTATTACTTGTATCACTAACAGGGAGGCAGGAATAAAAGAGATAAATACGCTGCATAAATATTAATGAAGGCTGTGCTGTGGTGGTCTTTCACAACCATTAAGAATCTGTGCGGTGGTGGGACCAGGATGTGTATGGAAAAACATGACATGCTGGAGCCTACAAACATTTAACCCATGCAGAAGACCTTTAAAATGTGAGGAAAAACCGTCTGTTATAGAAAATCCTCAGGAGGACAACTGCCTACCTCAGGCTGGGAACTTTTCCATTGACATGAGTAAGTAGAAACCATTCAGGCCACATTAGAGGCAATTGAATGTGAATGAGCAGGGATAACAATAGAGCAGGAAATATGTAAATAAGTGTATTGTAATTAAATTATCCAAACAGCCAGCAGATCTACACTTGTTGAGTGAGGGCAGCCGCTCCGCTTGGGTATCTGAGAGGAAATTAGCAGCTATCTGAGTGGTGCAGCGTGCACAGATGCACGTGGCATTCTCTTTTCAACTTAAACATCTGTCGATTAGAGGCTAATACTCCCTCTCCTCGGATGTTCAGGCAAAACAACATCATTAAAAGCATACAGCCATCACCCCTGTGTGCTGGTGCAGCATGCATGGCGGGTAAACAGAGCTTTCGCTCATTAGCGATTGACAATCAGACAGGCTCAGCTTAACACCAACATTAAAAAAAATGTGAAAGCAATAGAATTTATTCCCTCAGAGGGCTCAGGGAGCTGAATTCATTTCAGAAAGTGAGGGGGAAGAGCTAACGCCTGAAAGTAAGTGAAAAAAAAGAGGAAGAAGGAAGACATTCAGATATTCATGAGGCGCTTTCGATGTGGGGGGTGGGGTTGGGGGTGGGGGGATGATGGGTGAATTATATGAAGATTTGGTGTGGGCAGCCATCGAGCCATTTTAATGTCAAGCGAGATGAGAGACTATGATCATAAAATCATGGCCCAGCAGCTGTGTTGTATTTTATGGCTATTACTACTTTCAATATTCAAAAACAGTGGGATGTTATTTTTTTCTAGACAGAGAAGAGTTGAATGCTAATCACTGAAGCTGGCCACGTAAAGGTGGTGAACTTTAGTCATACGCATGACACAGGAATCATCTGCACGTCTGAAGGACACAAAGAACACAAAGCATGCAGGAGGACATGAGGCCAGCATGCGCAAATATTCAAATTCTCAAACCAATATTTGCATTTTCCAGTGTAATATAAGTAGAAGACTACTTTTAATAATAAGATAAGAGATAAGATAAACTTTTATTAGTCCCACAAGTGGGAAATTCGATTTAGTAACGGCAGAGAGTGGACAGTACAAAGTTAATAGAATAAAATA
>JBBJLS010069921.1:0-12448 GCA_037577275.1 Bryconaethiops microstoma
TCTCTCTCTCTCTCTCTCTCTCTCTCTCTCTCTCTCTCTCTCTCTCTCTCTCTCTCTCTCTCTCTCTCTCTGTGTAGGCGTGTGGGGTGTTTGTGTAGCTCAGGAGTGTGGATCTCCAGGCCTGCAGGTTCGGTCAGTATGGTGTGTTCACTCTGAAGGTTGGAGCACACACCAGTCCAACTGCTACATGTTCCAACGTCCGGAGCAGCAACGTGAGTGTATGAAGGTGTGTGAGTGGCAGCGACAGCTGTTCGAGTGGCGGCTGTCCCTGTGGGGTCCCTGCTCCCCATCACCCCCACTGCAAGCTGCCCGGTGTGTAACAGCACAGCACGGGCTGCAGAGACGCACTGCGGTGTGTGTGCGACGCTATAACGGCACAACTGTGAGTGCACACATGTGTGAGGCATTTTCTCCCTCACCCGAGCTCGAGCAGGCCTGCTTGTTGCCATGCCCACTAGACTGTGTGGTCTCCACCTTCTCTAATTGGTCATCCTGTAGTCGCACATGTGGCCCCGCCCTCCAGCAGCGCACACGGCAGGTGCTGGCCTCACCCCTTTACGGAGGAGCGGAGTGTCCCAGCCTCACTCAGACTCGACCCTGTGGTCATCCCTCCCACTGTCCCATTGACCAACTAGAACACAGCTACAACTTGTGGGCGGGACCCTGGAGCCCTTGTAGACGCAAAGGGACTCCTCCCAGCGGAAGGACTACAGTGAACTTTAGTAACAGCTTGAGTGAACATAAATTAGTCAAACCATCACATACAGTCAAAAGGCATTCCGAGAACATCCAGTTTCCACATGATCACCATGACCACCATACAGGCCTCAAAGCATCATGGGATATTCAAATTGGCTACCAAACGCGCCAGCTTCGTTGTACGAGGAGGGACGGCAAGAATGCCATGCTGAGGTGAGCCTGCTGACCATCAGTCAATTGAGCAATCAATGCTCTGGCCAAAAATGTGTTCTTTTATTTCTACTGTTGTGAGGTTGGACAAGCTTTACTGAAACCTGTGAGAATCTGTAGCACGCAATGATTGTCAAAATACTAGGCCTGCCAAATGATTTAAATCCTTAATTGCTAAATAATTACATTATTTTGTGTAGGTCTTCACATTTGTCTTATTTTCTCAGCGTGGTTTGTTATAAAGTGAAAATAAAATACATAAAATCTATAAAATATATTATTTGTGGGAATGAAGGGTTCATGAAGCTAAATCTGAAAATCACTGAATATCACATTTTTGGGATTTCAAATTTTCATTACTAACATCCAATATATTTGTCTTCCTATTTAATTCATGATTTTAAATATTTTGGAAATACTTGGTAGGCTGCCAATATACTATAACAACCCTATAGAACCACCTGAACATGAGGAAGAACACCACCAAAAAGGTAGCAGAAACAATGGATTTTAAGGTTTTGAGACTGTGAGTTTAACATTTTAACATTGCCCTCACAAGTGACCAGTGGTGCTCAGATACGTATCACTGCACTTACATATCTGAGATGATTCAAGCCTTTAGACCAACCATTTATCGTAAATGCTGAACTGAGCATTTTTCTTCTGCTCCAGAAATTCAGAGTGCACACATAATTCTCATACATGTGCTCATTTAGCTTCAATGGCCTCGTGAAAACCAGTGCAAGCCACAATATATAACCCACTGAGAGGTGAACAGTCAGCATTTGAAGATGATGAAAAATGGCAGAGAGTTCAAGGTTTTGACTTAGCTTATAAATTCCTCAGATTTCATTCTGATTGAGTATTTGTCTGATGTCAGCATTATGTAAAGCTTGTCCAATGTAGGAACACTTGCTATAATAGAAAAAATCAGTCCATTAATCACACTTATTACTCACATGACAGCTACATATTCTGTTCAAATCCAGTCCAGATCCCTGCAGCTCTGGTGATGCGTTTAAACAGGCATAATCAATGAGCTCAAATAAAATGTCACATCATTTACCCTTGCCTTTCAATTACATACATTCACACATTCAGAGTTTTAACTCAGGCTGCAGTCTTATGAGAGTATGCTGTTTATGGCATGCTGTGCAGTTACAAGGGCCACCCTCCTCCACCAAATGCATGAAGGTATGAATAAATCATCTAGGCCCCTTTGGCATGCATGGTTAACGCCAGCCGCTGCTTTTGCTTGTTTTATAAAATGCCATCTGGCTGTGGGGATATTAGTGTCTACCTTGTTTACAGTTCCATCTCCCTGCAGGCATAGGATGCAATATGTGCGCTTGTGGGCGTAGGTGTGTCTGCGCACGTCTTTATGTGTGTTATGATCACAGCCATAAGGTTTTCCATATTCAGCAAAGCCTTTTTCCTCTCTTAAACAGATTTTCAACAAAGGTATTATTTATAATGTCATAAATAGATTTGACACCTTATGACTAGTGTTATGAAATATTCAAGTTGCATATAGAAACAGCCAAAGATTCCATCTTTTGCTTCAAGTACATGCTGCCACTATTAATAACAAAAACAGAGCTTTTGGTCTGAATATTCTTTGCAGCGTTTTGCAGTTTGATCAGTGAGCAGGTGGCATTTCCAATACTACACAGTATCACACGGCATATTTATGACATGTTTGACACATTTTAATGTAAAATCACACAGGAAGCACATTTAATAAAGTTAAGAGAAATCATGGAACCTGCAGTTCTAAACAGAAATATATTATTAGAAAATAAGTAGCATAATTTCAATTTAGGCAGTAAAGAGCTTCACTCAGGGTCATGTATTGCATTTCGTCATGCAGTGTTTGTTCCATTATTAATTTAATCCATCAGTATTGTCAAACAGACTCAAACTTTAGAGTCAGCAAACAAGGCACTGATCAAAATACTAAACTAACTTTTTACAAAGAAAATGTATATTTGTTTGTTTGTTTGATTTAAATATGAACCATATATATTTTAAATATAAATTCTGGTCTACTATCAAGTGAAACTCAGAATATGTTGTAGAGCTCTAACTTTTCTTTATAAACCTTGAAGAAAACCCATTTGGAGTAATTGGTATTGGCCTGACAATTATGATGTACAAATAGGAGCTCAATCTTATTCAAACACTTCTAAATTTAACTACCTCACTCAAACTTAGTTCATAGCTTTTCAACTATAAGTTAATTACCAGGTGAAATGGCTTAGAACTTATTGCAGACACACAACTTATTAATTATCCTGGTTAATTATTGTTTGATTATGCTCATGAACTGTGTTTGTGATTAATATCATTAGTAATACTGTCACATACTTATCCAGAGATTGACACTGTGTTGTGTGCTATTATCTTTTTTACTTTTATATAAATTATATGTTTGTTTTATTCTTTGATGAAAGAAATATATCTGCTATAGCTTTTGATCTGTTTCACCTAATGTACATTTTAAACTTCAATGTGCTTAAACTGCACCATAATTGGTTTTAACATAGTTTACAAGTGTTTCCAATATATCAGTTTGCTTTTCTGGATTGTTGTTGGGCCACTAAATCATTCAAATAACTCCTAAGCATTTGCATTTGTAATTTGTAGCGTTTGTAATAACTTGATCTTAAGTTAATTTGTGAGCCAGTATGTAATATGATTTATGACTTTGTAAGATGATTTTTAGGCCACTTTGAAGATTACTTCAATTTGGTAAGCTGACCATAGGCCACTATGTAAGCTTATAATTAGACCAACTTTGTGTTACTTTATAAGATAACTTTTAGGTAAATTTGTAAACTGACCTTTGAGCTACTTTGTAAGACGACTTGTAGGCTACTTTGTAAGTTTAAGATAAATATTTTTCTGTGAGTTGTGATGTTAACTCCTCTCTGTTTCCAGTCTTTGTGACCATGACAACACTCCTGTGAACTTTCGATCCTGTGTGATGCCCAGAGACTGTGAAATGTCTGACTGGTCAGCATGGAGTCTGTGCTCAAAGACCTGCAGGACAGCTGACCAGTTACCAGGCTTCCGAAATCGAAAGCGCAGCATAAAAATGCTCCCCATTGGTGGTGGAGAGGAATGCCCCATCCTAGAAGAAGTTCAGACATGTAATGCTTTCAGAGACTTCCTTCCACCCTGCCCCAGGTAGACTGCACAATCTCACTTTTGTAAAATAAAAAAAAAATTAATCCAGATTTTCTATACAGATTTCTATATTCTGTCATTTGCTGGGACAAAACCTTGGAATCTCCACAAGGTTAACTTTACTTGCTATAGAGAAATCATTCTTAATGTATAATGGAAGTAAATTTAACATGTAGTCCAACTCAAAACATGTAAATAATATGTGTGTTTTCAAATGAAATCAAAAAGTAAAAAACAAAAACAATCAATTTGGAGATACAAGGTTTTGTTCTGACAGCAACTATATGAAAGTTTTCATTATTTTATAACATGTGTTACTCTCAAGAATGTGATGTATGGATTACTTGATTCCAAATTATCATCAAATACACAGATTCATAACATTAAATGGGGCATATTATGCAAAACTCACTTTTAAAAACAAACAAGTTATAAAAGGTCTATGGGCTATACAAAACGTGTTAATGAAGTTCTTTGCACAAAATCACTCTCACATGAAGAGCTCTCACCAGCTTTATTCTTCAGTTTCGGTTCCTTTCAAAACAAGCCATTTCAGGGCTCTGTCCCTTTTATGCAAATAAGATGTTGCTGGCCACGCCCCACCCATCCCATGCTTACTAAACGAAACGAACAAGCTAGTTCATATTTAACCGCGAAAGAAACACAAAACTCATTATTTGAAAGTACTTACATCTCCCTCATCTGCTGACTTGTCACGGACAATATGTACAGATCCCCCACGACGCTGAAGTTAGCTCCTTACTCGAATTTTTCGTTCCACCTTAACATTAGCAGCGGATCCTTTAAGGATAAGACTCATGTGTCCAGCACATTCCACAAATACTCGATCAGATTGAGACCTGGGCAATTGAGAGGTCTAAGTCAACTCCTTGAACTCTTTGCCATGTTCCTGAAACTATTCCTGAATTTTCAGTGTAGCAGGGAGCATTATCTTGCGGAAAGAGACCACTGTCATTAGGGAATATTGTTCCCATTAAGGAGTCTGCAGCAGTGTTTAGGTAGGCAGTACATGACAAAGGAAAATTTATATGAATGCCAGGAAACATAAGAGGATTGTCCAGAGCATCACACTGACATCCTGCCAGCTTACCTTCTTCCTATAGTGCATCATGGTGCCATCTCTTGCCCAGGTAAGTAACACATACACACCCAGCCATCCATGTGATGTTAAAGAGAACGTGGTTTGTCAGAGCATCCTTCTTCCATGGTCTGTGAGCCATTGTGTGTTCTGACACTTTTCTATCAAAGTCAGCATGAACTTTTCTACTGACCCTTGGGAACCCATTAACCTGTTTTGTTGGTTCAAAAGTTCACCATCTTTGGATGACTTTTGGTAGGAACTAACCACAGCACACTGAGAACACCCCACAAGACCTACCGTTTCAGAGGTGCTCTGACCTAGTCGTTTAGCCGTCAAAATTTGGCTCTTGTCAGAGCTGCTCAGATCCTTACACTGCCCTGTTTTTCCTGCTCCCAGTGCATCAATGTCAAGAACTGACTGTTGACTTGCTGCGTATTACATCCCAGCTCTTGACAGATGCCATTGTAATGAGATAATAAATGTTATTCGCTTCACCTGTCAGCGGGTTTAATGACCATTTTATACACCAAGATAACAACTGTGGTGATCAAATATGTTTTATTCATGTGAAAATGACATACATGTTTAAATCTGGTATATTTAATGCATTAATTTATTCATTGATGTAATATACGTTTGAAATGATTTGCTGGGGAGCAGTGAATAGGTGCACTTATGCAATGTTAAATTTGTTGAATTGCAGGTATGATTGGAAGGTGACGAACTGGGGTTTGTGCCAAGTGAGACCCCTCTTCAGTCAGCAGGATCATCGCCATGGAAACAGCAGCTTCCTATGCGGAGGTGGAATCCAGACCCAGGAGGCCTACTGTGTCAAGATCTCTGACAACACAACCACGTCCCATAGTCAGAGTCTAGCTACTGAATGTAATCAGCCTAAAGACATGTGCTGTTTTCATTTATATCAGCACACGCAAACACAAAAAAAGGCCTGAGTACAGGGGCATATAAAAAGGTTAAGTAAATAAGTGGAATATGGACAATAGCGCTTATAGAATATTCAAAATTTCAATCAAAACTGTTTGCTGGATTTATGTAGCGTGGTATACCAGAATTTGAGTAAATGTCATACTGCAGTGCCAGTGCAGTAGTGAATTCTGAATAATAGACAATTGACTGTTCTTAAGAGTAACATGTTTTGTTATTTGAGTGTCTGGGGTTGAAGAGCTTTGACCTGTTCTTTTTTTATCCTATATGTGTTGTTCATATTTTTAGAAGAGTGCTTTGGGGAATTTAATTTTCTGTACATGGCTTTGCTGTAATTAAAATGATAATCTGAAGCTCACACATAACTGCTTATACATTACCAAAATTTGTTGTACGGATTTTGGAGAATGTCCAAAAAAAGTATATGGTTTTACAGAGTGTCTCTTTCTCTCCCTCTTTTGTTCATCTCTCTTCGTTTCTTTTCTTCTCTCCTCTCTCTCCCTCTCTCTCACTCTTTTCTCTTTCTCTTCCCCTTTTTTGTTTTTCTTTTTTCCGTTCCTTTCTCTTTTCCAATATCTCATCTCACTCTCTCTCACACTCTCTCTCTCTCTCTCGTTCAACTTTCTCCATTTATTTTCCCTTCTTTTTCCTCTCTACCTCTGTCTCTTCTCTTTCTCTCCTCCCTTTCTTTTTCTCTTTCTCTCTTCCATTCCTTTCTCTTTTACAATCTCTCATCTCTCTCTCACACACACACTCTCGCTTTCTCTCTCTCTCTCTCTCTCTCTCTCTCTCTCTCTCTCTCTCTCTCTCTCTCTCTCTCTCTCTTTCCAGCATCCAGGCCAGTTGGACAAAGCTTATGCACTTCTCCTCTTCCCCCACTGATCCAGTCCTGCTCCGTCCCGTGCTCCAGACCCTGTCGTCTCTCACCTTGGTCACCTTGGGGGCCTTGTCTCCATGACGACAGTGTAGAGCATCATGGAAAGAAAGGTCAGAGAGTGAACGCTCTATGAGAAGCTCAGAAAAAGTCTGACCTCTTAAACTGTGGGGTTATTATATATTTATTAATCTTCAGTAGAAATGATTCAAAAATAGAAAGATAATACATGCAGGTCCACATATTTCAGGCCCATGTATCTAAATTTAAAGTTAAAGAGTGAAAAGAAAAATGTTGATGTTAATAGATATTTTAAATTGAAAATATTTGTCAAAAATATACGCATGTGATATTGCAGGCCAAAAACAACAATGTTTTTTTGTAAATGTGACGAGCACTAGGGGTGTAAATACATATATGAATTAATTCTCCGATCAGGATTTAATAAAAACATTTTATGTTTTTTTAAATATCTTGATTCTATAGAGCTCTAAGTATATTTTAAAGATTGGTTTTGCAAAAAAAATACGCATATTATAAAAAAAACACTGTAGCATGTCCTTGTGAAAAAACAGGATAGATTGGATGACGATGTTTTGATCACTAATGATGGCTTCCATGAAAGACAACAAATGAGAGACCACCAGAAATAAACAAGGAGCATATCAGCTATCCATTTTAATTTTAGTGTCAATATTCTATTAATAATGTTTCACCTTTATAATATACACAAATACACACAATTTCCAATCTCAGCTGAGGTTCAGATGGTGCTGATCTCAGAGTTCCTGACCTGCAGCTGCAGTCGCAGCAGTGTAGCACTCACCCCTGCATCATTCACTGTCAACCACTTGTTCTTCTCTCTTTTCATCTCTCTCTTTCTCCTTATCTCTGTCTCTTTTCACTCTCTATAACTTACCTGATGTGCTTTTTTACTCATGTTTATTCTTTTTTGATCAGTTGAATTCAATTACACTGCACTGCCTGAGTGTGCAGTGTGTGTGTGTGTGTGTGTGTGTGTGTGTGTGTGTGTGTGTGTGTGTGTGTGTTGTTTAGATGTGTGCAAATGGCTAGATGAGTGCAATTTCCCCTGGAGTGTTTGTGCTTCTATTTAAATGGCTCTAATTTGAATTTAATAGCTCAGCTTTAATGAAAAGAATGCTGGTGGCTTTAGACATCCATACAACCTGATTACTCACACTTGCTTTTGTACACTTTGAAACTCGTACTGCCAGTCAAAAGTTTACAATGGCTTGACATTTTAATAATCAATTTATTAAATAATAACGTATACAGTGTATCCTGTGTCCAAAAGTATCCTGAGATTTGTTCTAAGTAGTGACCTGAAGGGACATTTAAGTAATAAAGTTAATCTGAGAACAGATATACCCTATATAATAATCTAATATAAAATAATAATAATAATAATTGTATAATAAGAAAAGCACTCATAGCAATATTCAAACAAACAAAATTAACTGACACATTTCAAACATGTACATTCAAAGCACCATGTGTTCCAATGCACCGCACAGTACTATAGATGTTTTATTCAGTAATATTATGTTTTAAGGGAATAGAAAAGTTATGAATTGATAAACAACACAATGTAATTATCAATTTATAGTCTTTTCTTGTGGAGTTTTTTGCCTTGAGAATTGATTGTCACTCTTCAGATATGAAGCATTGTTTCTGGTTTTATTATACTTTCATTCTAAATGCTGTGCAATTTCTCAGTTATGAAATCATCTAGTTCATGAATGATCAGTTTATCATTCTGTATTTTATTTAAATCTTGAAATCTATGTACAATCAGTCTGTATGTGTATTTGGTTCCTTTTGCAGGATAGTTTACATCCCACCTGCCACACACACTCATGTGTACACACACACACACACACACACAAAAAAAACATTCTCATGCAGTTTCTCCTTCTCAGGTTTCATGTTAAGGACGCGTTTTATAGTTGAGGAAGCATGGGGTCAAGCTGAGAGCTGCCCTCACATTACTGAAGCCTTAACCTGCAGTGACCCCATAAACTTCCAGTGGCGGGTGACAGGACAAGGCCTCTGTGTGCCTCAGGATGGAGCTTGTGGCCGTGGAACCCAAGAGCAGATGGTGGAGTGTGTAGCAGCGACAGGTACAATATGCTCTTCAGTTTCTTTAATTTGCACTGTGGTTCATGTCTTCTATATATCATATACCATAGGACAAAGGAAGGCTAGTAGGGAGTAATTTTGTTACATTTCAAAGGTATTTTACAATTAACTCATTTTGCCAACGGCCAATACTAGTAATTTTTAATTTCCTCATATTTAAAGACAGTCAGTCATTTTGTGAGCTGCTTATCTTAAATAGAATCGCAGGGGAGGGGCATGCTGGAAGCTATCCTTGCACTCATTAGGTGAAATCTTTCTGAAGTATACCATTGATTTGCAGTGATGTAGGCTTGCTCTTACTTTATTGTATAATATGGGGAGATGGTTGTTTCTTTTGTATTGTATGAACATTTTTGGTGCTTGGACAAATGGTTACATCTTGTTAAATTTACATACTTCAAAGTTAATAGCTATTTTCTTCTGTACAGTTACCATTTCCTTTTTTTTCTGTGGGAGTCACACATTTGAATCAAGTATACTGGATGTTCATGATTCTTTTTCAGTTTTGCAGTATCCTGGCAGTTTGTAGAGGAATTTGTTTTGGATGCACAGTTTAACCACCGTTTGTTACATGAAACATACTCAGCAGAGAACAAACTTCAATGTGACATTTTTCTGCACATTTTAGAGCACAATGTATTTTTATTTGCTGAGATTTTCCAATAGGTTAAATTCAATAACTCGTCTGTTATTGTACATGTAAATGTGCAGTGGTGTGTTCTCCACAGAGAATGTGTGCTTACTTTTACAAAACATGTCATTTGACCAGCTGCATCTGCATATTTGCACTTGGCTGGAAGCGCTGGATCATTAACGAGCTGAAGTACGTGTAAATCGTTAGCGATATACGGATGAACACACCTGACTCAGTGCATCAGTGTGAGAATCAGGTGGGTATGATTAGGGCTGCAATAAAACTCGGCAGTTTATTCACAACAAGCAAAACAAATTAAGAGTCAACCAAACAGGTTGTGTGCTATTGCTGTTTGTTTATATGAATGTTACTGTCCATAATATATTATTGTTTAATAACATTTTGTGTTGTTTCCGCACTTTTGACCTGTGGAAAATATTCCTTCATTTGATCATTTGATAGCACTATATGCTGTGCGCGCGCACACACACACACACACACACACACACACACACGCAGGCATACTGTGTCTAAGACATTAGCCTGTGTGAGAAAGCACACCAACCTTCTCCAATCTCTCCTTCTCTTTGTTTTTCTCTGGTCTGGGCTGACTTTGTCCCTACAGAGATAAATGTGGCTCATCTATCAGAGCACACACTGTTTTTGAGAGAGCAGGACGTTATGGGACACACTGCTAATGACTGTCATTATACCACCCCCCCACGCACCCCCCCACATACACAGCAGTCTCAATATTAGCATGGGCTCAGTTACTTACCCTCTCTTCTGAGTGGCATATTCTGGCCTTGAGATGACAGCTGAAGGCTGGCAGGTGCTGAAGGCTGCCTTTTCGGTTTTAGGTCTGGCTAGATGTCTCACAACTCTCTCCTGAGCCTCGCAGTGAGACAGTGTTGAGGCTGAAGTAGGCTGGAGATGTATGCATTGTGTCACTGATGCACTATTCAGGCCTCTTTGACACATTCAACTCTTCAGATTGTGTGAAACCTGTCATAAAACCGCCCAAATGTCACTTATCCATGGCCACAGATACTGAGTTAAGATGCTGTTCTTGTGAGTCTGCATAATCATTACAGTAGATAAAGCTCTATAAAGTTCTTATGTATTTAGCGGCAACTTGTTCTCGCATTTGTCAAGCAAGCATGATATATGCTTGTTATACTCATGAGCAGTAACATTTTACATGAGTCCTACATAATGTTGCTACATAATGTTGACATGACAATGCCATAAATATGTCATGCCATATGTTGACAGATTATGTCCATCAATGTAACATTACAATGTAATAACATAAAATTACTAGTAATTACTAGTAATTGCCATGGTTGATGCTTTAATGTTTGATGTCATAACAGTTTATGTCTCACGCTAATCAAAATGTTGCAGTATCAGTCATGATGAACACAGATAATGGTAACATCTCATAAGAGTAACATCTCACAAATGGTAACAGCTCATAACAGTATATGACACGTTCCAAGACATAGCCTAGTTATATCAATGTCATGTCATGGAATCTTTTTATAAAAGTAACTGAAGCTCCCTCAACAAACTATTTCTACTTTGGCAAGTGTTAAACCCTTTGGAATTCCATTGATTTTTATGCGTATATGAATAATTACAGCAAAAACACTCTAGAGAAACTAAGCAGGCTAGGATTTTTATAGGCTTGGTAATCAGAACTAGGTAGCCAGAGTTTTTAAGGCCCCCCACCCCCTGCCTTTGCATCAAAGGCGTCCTAACCTTGAAATCTTGCACTAACAATAACCACATGAGTCATTTACAGATCACGTGATTTCAGATTATATGATCAGAAATAACTGCTTGTCACTGTTCAATTGGTTCAATTTCTGTATATGCAAAATGTTTCATCACATCTCAGTTTTTTATTAATGTCAACTTTACAACATTCAAACAAACACACAGACCTTCTACCAATTGTAACCAGAGGGAGAAAGAAAGGCTTAAAAATTACCCTGGACATTTAATATTTAAAGATTACTATTGTAATAATAATGTTTTTCATAAGATTTATTTTTGTATCCAGAGAGTTTTTGCTCACTAAAATATTAATAATCTACACTCAAAAATAAATCATACATTAATAAATGAACTTGATGAATTAATGTCACACATTTATGTTTAGTCAAGTCAGCGTATACAAACTCTCTTACCGCACCATACAACTGATGGAGCAAAATCTAAATATTTAATAACAATTTATTCATTTTTTATTTGAATAGAATATTCTTTGAGCCAAAATAAATAGATACTTAAAAATAGCACAATTCATGTCCTTAGTGTCAACATAGTTTCTGTTTCTAAGATAAACAACCCCAGTGCTTCATTTTCTTAGGTGTAAAACATTTACTGTGTTTTCATATTACTATTTACAGCTGAATTTGTGTGTGTTTAGTGTTGTAGGCTAGATTATATAAGAGGTATATTCTATGGACAAAATTATTGGGACACCTGACCATTACACCAACTGGGACTTTAATGCCAATGCATTTAAATGCACCGACTTTAAACTGTTGAGGCTTGGGTCTAGTTTTGGCAGCCATCTTTAAATCTCATGACCAACTTTAAAACATAATCATTCATTAATACAAAG
>JBBJLS010069922.1:0-12448 GCA_037577275.1 Bryconaethiops microstoma
TATAATACGTACAAACCCTGGGGGCTAATCAGCCCTCCGGTAAAACTATCCTCAGCTGTGAGTGGAGCACAGTTCACAGTTCCACAGCGACCCCCAGGGGCCGTAGGCCGGAATCATGACACTTATAAATATTAGAATTCTTGGCAAAATAGAGCTTCATTTTAAACCCTCTACATGCTCCCTGGGCATTCTGCCTACAAGCTTTTTTAAAAGTATTTTTAGTAGCTTAGCACAGGACCTATTGCATATTGTGAATGGCTCACTGAACTTGGACGCTTAACAGATATAGGCCTATCTCTAATCTTCCCCTCATAGGCAAGATTGAAAATAAAGTAGTTTTTAATCAAATCAGCAACTACCTAGAGAAAAATCATAGTACAGAAACTGCTCTTGTTAAGATACTAAATGATGTTCGTCTGAATAAAGATGCAGGTAAGATAACTGTACTGGTATTGTTAGAGTTGAGTGCAGCCTTTGAAACTGTTGACTATAACATTCTGCTAGACAGACTTAAAAATTGGGTTGGCCTTTTAGGTACAGCCCTTACTTGGATCAGGTCGTACTTGGAAAGCAGGGATTATTTAGTCTCAATTGGCACATGTGAATCTGAGAAAAACACAATGCCGTGTCCCTCAAGGGTCCATTCATGGACCTGTCCTGTTCAGTCTGTACATGCTTCCTCTGGAAGTCTTGAAGAGAATGATGTGTCCTTTTATAACTATGCAGATGACACTCAGATCTATATAGCTCTCTCACCAGTTGACTTTGATCCAGCAGATTGTGTCAGTGAATCGATAAAGTATATAACTGTATGTATATAAATTTTCTCCAATTAAATTACAGCCAAAACTGCACTTTTCTTGTTTGGAAGTCTTAGTGTCCACCCTGATTCTAAAACATGGATAAGGACCTTTAAATGGGGACCTTCAGTTCCCTCAGAAGTTTTGGTGATCACATCAAAGCTGTAACAAAGTCAGCATTTTGGCAGCTTAAGAACATTGCTAAAGTTGCAGACTTTGTGCCCAAACAAGAGACTTAGAGAAACTTTTCTACGCCTTCATTTCCTGAAGGCTATTCCTGAAGGCATTTCCTGTTGACAACTGCAACGTTCTCATCACTGGGATTTCCCAAAAGTCCATTAGACAGCTTCAGCTCATTCAAAATGCTGTTCCCAAAGTCCTAACCGAAACCAAGAAAAGAGATGACTTTACTCCAAATCTCAGGTCCTTGCACTGGTTCCCAGTTCGGAAGAGAATTGATTTTCTATTTTGTTTTATTTTGTATTGTATTTTTGTAAAGCACATTGAAAGACATTTTGACAACGTGCTACATATATATAAACTTGAACTTGAACAGAGCAAAAATGTGAGTCATTGGTCCTCAACAATATATATATTTAATTATTGAAGTTATTTCACGTTTGATGGAACTGAACTTTGAGTACACACATGGCCTTCTCATTGCAATAAAGCAGTGAAAACCCACTGCTGAAGAGACTCTTACACCAGTTTCAATCGAATCACAGCATCTTTGAGTCATTATGTGATCTAACACACAGTAGTATTTCTATAGCATTTATATATTTAGATAACATTGGTAACTTCTTATTATGAGACATTCTATTTATTACTGTATTTACTATTACTATTAATTGCTGTAATTACTATAGCAACAAATGTAAAACATTTTAAACAGGAGCTTTAAAATATGTGTTTAAAATACATATACATTATTTTATAATAATGTAAATAATTTACTCTTCCATGAAACGCTCCATACCTGTCACCTGAACTGTAAAGGGTAGCTTCTCCTTTCCAACTTCACAGGTGTACTCTCCAGCATCTTTCTTCTCCACACTGTGCAACACCAGCTGACGACTCTTGCCTTTTGCCTCTATACTAACAGTCTTACTGGAGCTTAGCTGTGTGCCATCTTTACACCACTTAACCTCAGCTTTGGATTCAGACACTTCACAGCTCAGCACCGCTTTCTGAGAGGCAGACACTTTCACCTCTCTACGATAAGAGTCCTTGTTGATGAAGGTGGCCCGAGTTTCTTGGGAAAGAGTAATGCAGTAACTTCAGGAAACTCACAAGTAATAGTGGGGATTATGAAACAGTAAAGTCAACACAGTGAAGTCTATACTACAAAAGAAGAGATTTAGGTGTCAAGTTTTCAGTGGATTAAGTGAGTGAAGCTAGAACAAATCTAGTACCAGTTATCAACATAACTGAGCGCTGATATGACTGCATCAGAACTGTTCATCGCATGTTCACTGTCACGGTTTTGTTAGCCTTGGGTGTAATCTCATATATGGGCCTACAGTATTTTTGACAGGACATATTAGTTCTATTCATGTGTGTGTTTATTTTAAGACCAATTAGCACCAGTTTTACCTTTTATTTTGACCTTGAATGTGATCTTGTCCTCTGCCGTCTCACATGAATAGTGTCCTTCATCATTCTGTTTGGCTTCTTTGATAACCAGTTTTCTCTGAGTCCCCTGGGACACAAAGGTTGTTCTCTTGTCTTCCACTATTTCCTTTTGCTCTTTCTTCCACACAACAGTAGTTCTAGGAGATGCCACTTCACAGCTGAGCAACACATCTCCCAACAAGGGAGAAGCCTCCTGGGGTTCAGTCCTGGGCTTGGCAACAAACTTCGCTGGCTCCTCTGTCAAAGAATAGGGGCATTAACAAACAAGCACACTCAAAGTGCTATTTGCCTCTCAAAGTTCATGTATCATTTGTTATAAATGCAGTTTCAAGTATTTCCCTTTTAATTGATATCTGTATTGGAAGCTATTATGTTACGTATTTACAAAATATTTCTATTCTCCAATATGCACACACATGTTATACAGTGTCTCTTTATCCACAATAATTAAAATATAAGTACAACTGCAAATCCTTTATTCCTCATTATTCAAACACAATTCATATATGGTGAATATATATACTAATTAAGCACCTACTTCTCAAGATCAAGTCAAGTCAAGTAGGTTTTATTTTAATTTCTACCATATAAACATAGTACACAACAAAACAACATGCCTCCAGGACCATGGTGCAACACAAGAGCAGAACAGAACTGAACACAAGACCACAAGTGCAGACAAAAGAGCTAGAAAAAGAGCAACAAAACAACCAGACGAGACAAGATAAGACACCATTCAGTGCAACTGACAACAGTTACAGTGAGGATGAATATAGTATTTTGACATGTACTGTATTCTAGCAGCAGAGCGTTAAGTGCGAAACAAAATGCAGAACAGCAATAAATATAATTGTGCAATTGTAGCAGCAACATGACAGAGAACGTGCAGAATAATAAATAGAAGAGTAGTTTAACAGGTAATTAAAGTCTGGGTTGTTCAAGTGGGTGGGGTGGGGTGGGGGGGTGTTGGTGGTGTAAATGTGGAGTGCGAGTGTGAGTGTGTGTGGGGCGTACAGTTTTATGCTTCACCATTCTGGCAGTAGAGGCCCGTATGCTACGAAACTTTTTTCCAGATGGGAGGAGGGAGAAGAGAGTTTATGAGGGGTCAGTGGGGTCGTCCACAATGCTGGTGGCTTTGCGGATGCAGCATGTGATGTAAATGTCTGTGACAGTGGAGAGAGCGACCCCGATGATCTTCTCAGCTGTCCTCGCAATTCTCTGTAGGGTCCTGCGACCTGAAACGTTCCCATACCAGGCTGTGGTGCGGCTACAGGGAATGCTCCCTATGGTCCCTCTGTAGAACTGTAGTGAGGATTGGGGGTGGAAGGTGCGCTCTCTTCAGTCTTTGCAGGAAGTAGAGATGCTGCTGGGCCTTCTTGGTGATAGAGCTGGTGTTGAGGGTCCATGTGAGATTCTCCGTGATGTGAACACAGAGGAACTTGATGCTCTGGACAATCTACACTAAGGAGCCGCCGATGCTCTGCGGGAAGTGATCCCGTTGCACCCTCCTGAAGTCAACAACCATCTCTTTAGTTTTATCCACATTCAGGGACAGGTTGTTGGCTCTGCACCGGTCCTTCAGCCGTCGCACCTCCTCTGCTGCCTCATCATTCCCGCTGATCAACCCCACCACAGTTGTGTCATTGGCAAACTTGATGATGTAGTTTGAGCTGTGCACTGCAGCCACTCCCACCCTTTCATAATAAGATTGGTGAACTCTGCTTTAGACTTTCAAATGTTCTAATGTGTGTGGTTAGCCACCAACATAATGATGATCTGACAATGGAATCAACTAACTGTTTTTATTTTGTATGAACATAAGGGTTGATTCCATTATATCTGTATGACGAATTTTGTGAGAAAAAAATATCCCTTTGGGTCTCCTGGATACGGGTTTCCATCAGTCGTTAAACAGTAACAGCAGCTCTAAGCTAGGACGCGTTACCAAAGCAGACAAACTGGAAAAGCTATTTACAAAATAAAATATATGTTAATATGTCTGAAGAAAACATGGACACAGTATTATACAGCAGCTAGGTTAATGTGATGGTGTCAGTGAGGAATAGGAAACAGCTATCACATTTAAAGCTGTATTTGCTTACATCAATGATGAAATTTATGTTGTTCGGTTTTTTTAATCTCTGAAGGAAACTTAAAAGAATATTTAGACATACTGAATTTCAAATTTTCTGGTCCACCAGAGAGGATAAGACACAGGACTTAATGTATGCTAATGTCAAAAAGACATACAGCTGCAAAGTCACCCCACCTCGAGGTGCACCTCTCACCCACCTACCCACCATTGGTGAAGAGACCAACCACTGTCCAGACAGTGAGAGGGTGATCAAGTGAGGCTGGTGCAGCCCCGCAGGACTGGAGACTACAAGACTAAGAAGCTCTTTATGAACCGCATGGTCAGGACACTGATAGCCTCACACTTCACAGAGTACATCAACATTTATGTTGACAACACTGTACCAGTTAAATCCATATCCAGCTTTCCCAACAACAATCCATGGGACACCCAAGACATCAAAGCTCTTCTGAGAGAGAAGAAGGAAGCATTCAGGTAAGGTGACAGGGAAGTACAAAGCCACTAATCTGTGAAAGGAAGGAAGGCACAGCTATAGGAGAAAGCTGGAGCAAAGCTGCAGCAGAACAACATCAGGGATGTGTTGAGAGGCACACATCCCTGATCACGGGCTTCAAGTTGAGCAGCCAGGAGACTGATGGAGACGTTGAGAGGGCTCATGAGTTTAATCTGTTTTCAGCAGGTTTGACAACAGACCTCAGCCCAGCATGAACTTCAGGGCACCCAACGTTCCTCCAGATTTCTCCATTAGTGCCTCACCAGAATGCTGCTCTCAGTCTTACCTTCCTCCTTCTTCCACCATCTCACCGTCTATCATCATCACTGGACCAAGTGAGTAGACATCTACACAAACTCCATCCTGCCAAGGTGCCAGGCTCAGATGGCATAAGCCCACATGTACTCAAGTTCTGTGTCTCCCCAGCTATGTGGAGTACTGCTAAGGATCTTCAACTTGATCGTCAGTATCAAGAAAGTACCTGTGCTTTGGAAAACGTCATGTCTGGTTCGGACCAAAGGCCAGTTGCACTCATCTCACACAGCATGAATGTCTTCGAGAGACTGGTCCTGGATACCCTCCGTCCCCTGGGTTATGCCCCTTTGATTTGCCTACCAGGCCAAGACTGCAGTGGACGATGCCATCATCTACCTGCTGCACTGTGCCTGCAGCTGCCTAGACAAGCCAGGAGGATCCCTGAGGATCATGTTCTTTGATTTCAGTGCCTTCAATACCATTCAGCAAGCCCACTGGGGAGTAAACAGTCTGCTATGCAGGTTCATGCTCCCTTAGTTTTGTGGCTTACGGGCTATCTGACTGAAAGGCAGTATGTGTGGCTACAGGGCTGTGTGACTGACATAGTGCTGTGTAATAAAGGAGCTCCTCAGGGAATTGTTCTATCACCATTTCTTTACCCTGTACACAACCATGTTCAAGCACAACACAAAGGGCTGCCATCTGCAGGAATTGTTGTGTTGTGGTCAAATTGAGATGCACTTTCAGCCATAGACTCACTAACAAAGTGCTACACTGAACGCTACAGAAAATCCTTCCTCCGTACTGCCATCAGACTCTATTACTCCTCCCCTTGTCACACATCCACACTATAATATGTGCAACAGCCTGCTGCCAATCAATTTCTTATTGTGTGCTAAATCATTATCATAATATGATAATGGGGGTTTAAGGGGTTTAATGTACATTCCATGACACCTACACAATAGACTGAATTTGGACATTTAGAACTTTGAACATGCTATCAGATTATAGTTTATTGTCTCATTCTCATATTAGGTTAGTGATTTGGACTGATCGTTGACTGAAGCATAAATTACCTTTGACAGTGAGGTGGATGGGCATGCTATCACCATCACACACACACACATAAATTCCTGCATCATCATGGGTCACATTATGAATGGACAGGGTGCGTTTACGTTCCACACTCGAGGCCTCATACTTCTTGCCCATTTTCAGTTCCTTGCCATTTTTCATCCAGGAAACCTAACAACACCACATACAGTACATGGGTTAGTGCTGATAAATCATGTAGCAAAAGGTATTTGCAAATAATGTTTGGTAGGAAAATTGAGAGTTTCTGGAACATTCAAATATTTAATAAAAAGCAAACATTAAAGATAGAAATTTTGACCCATCATATATATTTTTCTCATATATATAAGTAACTTATGGATTTCCTATTTGTCTCCCAGTACTTCTAACCTAAACACATTTCTAGAAACGACTGTTCACTAAAAGCTGTTTGAAAGCAAAAAAATAAAATTTGTATCTAAATATTGAAAAAGTTTGAATTAGTGTAATTACAATTAATTTCTCATTAGAAACACATTTCTCATCTATAAGCTGTAAGAATCATTTAATAAGAAAGAATATACAGTATCCCCCCAAAATTCATGGCAGTTACGTACCAAAAGCACCTGCAAATTGTGAAAAACCGCAAATTTGTGATGTGGTAAAAAAAGCTATTATTATAGTGTAAATGTCAGGTCTGGGGTCAGTGACAGTGACTTGTTTAAAATAGGTGTTTGGTGTTTTAGTTTGGGGTTTTTATTATGTTATTGGTTTCACCGGTGTTGTGTTAATGGTTCTGTTTTGTAACAGCTTTTTTTTTTATTTGGGTTTTTGTATTTAAGTTTGTTGTGGACCGACCTGTGTTGTCAGTCCACCATTGCCCTGGCACTTCGGAGAGCATTATCTTTCTGTCTCCTTTAAAGCTTGTATCTTGTTTCAGGTCCTTGAACCTGTTTTTGTTTAATTTTTCAATTCAATAAAAGAAACTTAAATCATGGACTTAAATCATGGACGTGCCACCATTGGGGAGAGAGAGGGAACCGTGACAGATGACCCGACGCTTCACACAAAGGCGCAGCAGACAGGGAGCCCGGAGGGAGAGAGCTGGCACCAAGGAAACTTGTCCTTGGGGCCGCAACGAGAGTGGTGAGTGGTGAGGGAGGCCGGATCCAGCTCAGGGGTGAATCGGAGAGGACGAGCCGGTTTACGACTGCCGAGCTGTTGTGTGGTGGTGAGTCGGAGGATGAGGAAGTGGATCTGGGCTTCTGGTGGGACGGGTGGATCGACGGATCCCCAATTATAGAACCAGAGTGCATCATGGACCCCCTCGTCCACGACTCGACCGCTGAGGAGCTCCCGCTTTGGCTCGCCGATAGGCAGCCACAAGCAGCGATTGAGAGCTCTAAGACGCTGGTGCTTCAGGCACTACCCCTGGGGCATGCACAGTCCAGCACATCGCAAAAGGCAGTCATGCGAGCAAGAGGTCACCGCAGCAGCATTCCCGGTTCCTGTCCCAGCTCCCGAGTGACGCGACTATACACCCGTTAGAAGAGCCTCTAAGGCCTATAATAGTTCAGCAGCTAAAGCCCATGTTAGCCCAGCAGCTAAGCCCAGTAGAGGGGCTTGTAGCCCAGAGGGGCTCTTAGAGGGGCCTGTGTTAGTCACAGAGGGGCTCTTAAAGGGGCCTGAGTTAGCTGTAGAAGGGCTATTAGAGGGGCCTGTGTTAGCTGCAGAGGGGTTAGCCGCAGTAGAGTCTGTAGAGGGGCTAGACAGCGCAGCAGATGCCTGAGAGTGGCTACATAGCGCAGCAGAGGCCTGGGGAGGGCTTAACAGTAGCTTAAAGGCCTGGAGAGGGCTTACCAGTAGCTTAGAGGCCCGGGGAGGACTTAACAGTAGCTTGGAGGCCCGGGGAGGGCTTAACAGTGGCTCAGAGGCCCGGGGAGGGCTTAACAGTGGCTCAGAGGCCCAGGGCGGGCTTAAGCCAGTTGAGAGGGTCCTGAAACCCCGCCAGGGGATAGGGGTCTCCCCCAGAATTTTTTTTGGAGGTACTGGGGTCTTCAAGAGCTCTGGAGGAGTTCCCCAGCAGAATGTGGACCCCAGAGTCAAGGAGGAGCTCCTGGTAGGGGGCTCCACACCGGAGGACTGTGAGGGGTTGCCTGCAGAAGGACTCCCGGTAGAGGGCTCCGCCCCCGAGGACAGGGGGGTGCTCCCGGTAGGGGGCTCCACCCTCGAGGACAGTGAGGGTCTCCCGGTAGGGGGCTCCACCCCCGAGGACAGAGAGGGGCTCCTGGGAGTGGGCTCCGCCTCCAAGGACAGCGAGGGGTTCCCCGCAGAAGGACTCTCGGTAGGGGGCTCTGTCCCTGAGGACAGAGAGGGGCTCCCAGTAGGGGGCTCCACCCCCGAGGACAGTAAGGGGCTCCCGGTGGGGGGCTCCGCCCATGAGGATGGTGATGGGCTTCCTGCAGAGGGGCTCCACGGAGGGGGCTCCGCCCACAAGGACGTCGATGGGCTTCCTGCAGAGGGGCTCCCCGGAGGGGGCCTTATCCACGAGGACTGCAAGGGGCTCCCTGGAGGGGGCTTTGCCCGTGAGGACTGTAGGGGCTCCACATGTGTGGGTTGGGACTCACAAAGAGGGACGTCCTAGGAGAGACGGCCGGGTGGGATCGTAAGATGCTGCCCTTTGCCTCCGTCTCCCCCTCCTCCACCCTTGGGTGTTTCGTGGGTGCACCAGTGGTGCACTTTACGGGGGGGATATTGTCAGGTCTGGGGTCAGTGATAGTGGGTGGCTGCTAGAGGCTACCCTTGTTTAAGTTAGCTGTTTAGTGTTTTAGTTTGGGGCTCTTATTATGTTACTGGTTTCACCTGTGTTGTGTTAATGGTTCTGTTTTGTAATTGGCTTTTGGGATTTGGGTTTCTGTATTTAAATTTGTTGTGGACCAACCTGAGTTGTCGGTCCACTGTTGCCCTGGCTCTTTGGAGAGCTTTATCTTTCTGTCTCATTTAAAGCTTATATCTTGTTTCAGGTCCTCGAACCTGTTTTTGTTGCGTTTTTTCAATTCAATAAAAGAAACTTAAATCCTGGACGTCTGCACATGCGCCTGCCATCATTGGGGAGAGAGAGGGAACCGTGACAGTAAACCCTAAATATGCCCCCAAATATGCTCCCAAAACACTTTAATTTCATTTGAAACTCAGCTTAATACCCTTATAAAAGTGCAAAGGTAAACCCGTATATGTTACCCCTATAAGTACTGTACTGTAATTCATGTAAGCGCGTTTTCTTTGGTATGCGTTGTCGTTTTCTTTGGTGTAGCGGTAAATACAGTAATAATTTCATTTAATTTACAGTAATAAAAATACAAGGCTTTAAGAAGAACAAAACGAAAAACACGAGAACACAAGCAAAACTGTCACATCTGGGCCGCAACGACTATGCCCCCAGTGGCCCCAATCTCCCAAATACTAAGCATACACCCATCTCGTCTGTGTGACATCATGGTTTGTTGTGTCTGAGCATAGTGCTGGGCAGCTCAGCTGTTTCAGCTTAGTTTCCTGTTCATTCGTCAGCTGGGTTGCTAGGCACCAGGTAATGGGCTCACCTGTCTTGTGTTAGTGTCTGTGTTTAGTCTTGTTTAAGTTTCATTGGTTCTGTCTTGTCACTGGTTGTTCGTGTCAAGCCCCCTTGTCTGTCATACAAAAAAGTACGGTCACCAATCACCAATCTTCGCTCGCTTCTCTGTGAGTCTTAGATCTAGTCTAGCTCTGTTCTAAGGCGAGCAAAGACCTTGTCTCCGGATCATCTACTCTCCTTCCTCCTCGGCTTGTGCTGTGAGTGGCAGATGGAACACCACTGAGCAAAGTGAACTGAAGCTGAGGCTAAGGCTTCCAAAGACTATCGCAGTGGACGGTGATTGTCTCCCTCTCTTTCTGTGTCTGTCCTCTGTTTCCACAGACATGACTGGTTGAGCTGGAGGAATGAGCACTGAATGTGAACACCTGTGCATCTGAATATTTTTTGGTGAAATGAGGAAGAGCAGCTGAAATGGGAAATAATATTTCAGTCATGGCCTGAGTGTCCTTATACTTGTGAGTACAATATGTATAACATTAAAATTTATAGTGTAGCAGCAATATGGAAATATCTTTGCACCCTACTAAGGGTGTAAAAAGGGTGTAAAATTATTTGGTTACTTTCAAATATACAATTCGTCCCAGAACCTTAGACTATTCTTTTAATTGTCTATGTTGCACTAATATACAGTATAGACATCAGTCACATTTGTATATTAAATGTATTCTGAATTGTACCAAATTGGAGTCAAATGCTAGGGTTTTATTTGAGAATTCATAATGCACTGAATAATTTCCTAAATAACGATAATCCAAACAAATCAGTGTGAGGTCAGACTCCCCTAGTCCATTGTTCATTAAAAAACAACACTAATTTCTCAGAAACAGGGAATGATGGGTGTATGAAAATGTATTTCCTCCTAAATTGGGAAAAAACCCTTCTTATAGAGAACTACAAAGAAGATATCAAGAAAAACAATATCTCCTTACGCTTTACACTAAGAGTGCACGTAGTCTTGGATCCTCCACCCACAAACGTGACCTTGACTCCATCCAGTGCGGTAGTAACCTCTCGGATAACGAGTGTGTGAATGGTCTTTGTGCGAGTGATGAGGTAGTCTGTTCCACTGCGTATTACTTGGCCACGGAGCTTACCGTTGGTGCTAAGTTTTGATTAAACACTTTTGTTCCTGAAGTTTCTCTTGCAGTTGCGTCCTCCCTGCTTGCACCAACATGTAAGCAAGGAGGACGCAAAACACTCAAGATAGCTCCACACAGGAAACTGTTCTGATGCGGGAATGCTGGATTGCATCTGCCAGAGATGCGTAACAGGGCAGCAGCAATTCAGCTGCAAGGAGAAATGAAAAACGCTCTCGGATTGGCTACTTTCAAACCTCCCACCTCTGAGTACAAGGGTATTTCACCATCCCAAGACATGCTTTCTTTGTGTTCTCTCGACAGTACCACAAATGTATAGTTATATTTTATATAGAAATGTAGCTGAATTTATGTTAATATTCATGTTACAATATCCGTATAATGTATGTTTCTTAATCATTTAGCAATAAAATGCATGAATAATTGCATATTGGCACTACAAAAGCAAAACAATGCAGAGGATATCTACGGTAAAATATTTTTATTCTGTGTGGCTCGTACCAAATGACTCACGGACTGATACCAGTCCACGGCCAGGTGGTTGTGGACCACTGATGTAATGAAGTCAACAGCCTCAACCACTTGCCATACGCAGTCTTCTCACAGCCCACTTATAATAGCATTACAAATGACAAAGTAGGGTTTATCATCTACTGAACTTCTCACAGACATGTCCTTTTACAATATCAGACATCTTTTACATGATTACACTAATGGACATTAAAGTTAGGAATGTTTCTTCCTTTTCCAGTAAGTCTTTTTTTTAGATTTTGCCCTAACAATACACATTTTAATTTTTCAGTGAAAATAAAACTGAACAAACTAGAACAGAAAGTAGTAGCCCATATGGTGAATTATAATCAAGCAATATATACAGGGTATATTTATACAGTGAAATAACTGTCCAGTCCTTCTTTGGTGAGATGCTTATATTACAATAAATATACACCAAAAACTGTTCTCACCTGGACGCTGACATCTGACACCTCTGTGTGGAGCTGGGCAGAGGAATGAGCACTGAATGTGAACACCTCTGCATCTGAATATTTTTTGGTGAAATGAGTAAGAGCAGCTGAAATGGGAAATAATATTTCAGTCATGGCCTGAGTGTCCTTATACTTGTGAGTACAATATTTATAACATTAAAATTTATAGTGTAGCAGCAATATGGAAATATCTTTACACCCTACTAAGGGTGTAAAAAAGGTGTAAAATTATTTGGTTACTTTCAAATATAAAATTCGTCCCAGAACCTTAGTCTATTCTTTTAATTGTCTATGTTGCACTAATATACAGTATAGACATCAGCCACATTTGTATATTAAATGTATTCTGAATTGTACCAAATTGGAGTCAAATGCTAGGGTTTTATTTGAGAATTCATAA
>JBBJLS010069923.1:0-12447 GCA_037577275.1 Bryconaethiops microstoma
TGCTCTACAGAATGAATGGGCACAAATTCCCACAGAAACTCCAAAATCTTGTGGAAAGCCTTCCAAGAAGAGTGGAAAATGTTATAGCTGCAAAGGGGATCAACTCCATATTAAAGTTCATGTATTTAAATGCAATGTCATTAAAGTCTGTGTTGGTATAAAGGCCAGGCATCCCAACTTTCGTCCATAAAATGTATCTTGGATTATTTACATATCTTACACGAATGACTTAAGCAAACTGCTGACAAAACATTATTGCTCACAAAACAAAGAAAAGAGATTTGTTTGGATGCAATTATAATTAACAAACAATGCACCGGGTAGCCCAACTACAAATGACATCTACACTAGTATACACAAATGTACATTAGAATACACAAATATCCGCTGGACATAAAGCATCTCTACATGATGACTAACAAGATATTTACTTTAAAGTACTGAAGTTCTGTGTGATATCTTTAAGCATGAAAAGTATGTGTTAAATCACATGCAAGTTGACCCTCCATGCCTTGGATCACTTTTCCCAAAATCAAACACATTCTCCTTAATCAGGCATAGGAAGGTAATCCCGGCTTGGAACATTTTTCCAGTGCAGCATTACTCCGGAATGGTGCAACTCTGTGTCGGAATGCCTGCAAATAGCTTACGGGTACTAAACCGAAAAAACAGAAAACAGCCTTTCTGGCTTCCAGCTGAAATATTCAACACATCTAATGAACAGTGCAGGAAAAAGGGCTGACTGACCAATTACCAAAAAACTAGCATTCTCTCCCCGCATCCCGAAGGGAAGGATACTGTACAGGAGAAAAAAAATCTGTGAATCTCTCCCTTTTTATCATTACTGCATACACTTTTAGACCCATTTTGCCCATGTGCTATGTACGAAACTGCCACCATGAGTGTGCTTGGCAAAACTTGGCAAAATGCGCTTCATGCATAAGCTTTTGAGGGTAGGCTGTGCAAAACATGTAGGGTTTAGATATTACACGAGTGCAATTAAATATTCTGCTTGATTTTCAAAAATTGGAACAGCTTGTGTTGGTCAAGGCTACAGTCAAGACCACTACTGTCATGTCCAAGCAAAACCAAAAGACTGAGCAAAGAATGAGTCTCGAGGCGCTCAAGACCAAGTCAAAGCCAAATTCATACTGAAATAGTTGATGTCAGAACAGCAACAAAAATCATGACACATGAACACATGAACATCAAAGACAGCTGAAAATTGAATGATCACATTAACTTACACTGAAAGTGACCTTGAGTTTGAGAAAGGCACTATATAAATCAAATTTTTTTGTTAAAGTTAAAAACATTTTTCCTTCTCTTGTAAAGTTAGCAATAAGATTTTGTTTTGACAGCGTTATGTATGTCCGTTTCCGTGCGTGTATATGTATGTATATAAATATTTTCAAAACGTAATATGAAGATGCGGCCCTCATAATCACACGTAAAGACACCACACCACAGCACAGCATACAGCGTGAACAGTGTGAAATTTGTCCTTTGTATTTAATCTATTCACTGAGTGAAGCAGTGGGCAGCCAGCGACGCAGCCCCTGGGGGCCAGTGTGTGGGGACGGTACCTTGTTCAAGGGAACCTCAATAGTGCCACTGACAGACCTGGGATTCGAACCCATGATCTTCTGTTCGCAGGGGCAACTCCCTAACAACCAGGCCACGTGCTGTCCCATAAATAAAACTGCTTATTTTTATTCATAAAATTTTTTGTAAAATTCACTCTCTCTCTCTCTCTCTCTCTCTCTCTTTCACACACACACACACACACACACAGGTATATATATATATATATATATATATATATATATATAAATACCAATCACTCACAACACTACACCACAACCACCTGCCTAATATTGTGTAGGACCCCTTGTGCTGCAAAAACACCTCTGACTCCCAAGACCTCTGAAGGTGTGTTTTGGTGTCTGGTGTAAAGACATTAGCAGCAAATCCTTTAAGCCCTGTAAGCTGCAAGGTGGGGTCTCTTGTAGTTTTTTCAGCACATCCCACAGATGCTTAATCAGATTAAGATCTGGGGACTTAGGAGGTCAATGTTTTTCTAACACAAGATAAAGATGGTTTATCATTGTCATGATAAATTGTTACAATATGCTTTTCTAAATGCATCATGATATCATTAGTACTTAAAGAACACTGGACAAGGGTGTGTTTTATCACAAGCAGAGCATAGTTAGTCCTGCACCACGCTGCACAAAATCAAATTAACAGGACTGAAGCTCTGTAATACAACATGTAGTTGATCAAAAAAGCATATTAAGACATAGTGAACATAATTTTTCATGGTAGTGATAAATGGTGTCATATTGTCACACTCTACAGTGAGGTTGTGAAACACTGGAAAAAAATTGCATTAATTTATTGTTTTTGTTTGTATTTTTGAATGCGCATTATTGGTGCTTCTTTATCCAACTAATTAAATGTTAGAAAAAAACACATTTAATTAAGTATAAAAGTTAAGTATTAATGCCCACCAGTAGTATATGTATCAACTCATGACTACATAATAGGTCCATTCATTTCTGCTTCTTGTGTATTTACAAAATTAATAAGAAAAATATCAACATCACAGTTCTTCAATTCCTTTGAAGGTTCCCAAGTGACATGTGGGGAAGAAACCTCTTTCCTTCAAAATACTATCATGCCTCAATGTATTCAGTGTCTGAGCTTCCTGAGTGCATCTTGCCAACAGATAAAAGAAATCCATTACAAAAATCTATTTTTAAACAATATTTTGTCTCAATGAGACCACAATAAGTACAATTACAAATACTAGTGAGTCCAAGACAAGCCCAGGATAACAGAAAAATGTCTTGAGTCCAGTCTACAGCCCTATTAGAAAGGTAGAAAAATATACAGAGCAAAAAGAAGAGCAATGACAACTAGACAAATTATACAGAAAAAGCTATCAATACGCAGATGTAAATAACAATAAAGGAGATTAATAATTGTGTGAAGTTTGGAAAAACATTCTTGACCTCAGCCTCGCCTTGGAGGTGACAGTGTTGACGTAAAAAGCGCGGCAGCTGTGCAATGAGCCCTAACTACTCTGATCTACTGTGCTGCCATCCATCATCCAGCCAGGCTCTCAGCCACCATGCTGCTACCTGGCCAGGCGTGAAGACAGGTCCTACACTTACGCTACCACACTACCACCCCTTCTGTGTGGAGGATGCAGAGAACGGCACCTGAGGAGGAAGGTTTGAATGGCAAGTATATGCATATTTTTAATTAGCTATATCTCGCCACTCTAATGTTCTTTTTGGAGACAGTAAATAAATGCTTCCGTTCCGAGGGAGGAAAGAACAGACCCTGCTCCCCGTAATTGTCTCAATTTTGGACCCCCCTTTGGCCGAGAGTAATGAGCCAAAGACGCAGCCGCTAAAGCCGAGGCTGAGAAGGCAACGACAGTATAAAATAAATATTTCTTTTAACTAATCATAATTTTGTGGACAGGTAATAAGAACTGGTTAGATACTTATTTACATTAAAAAAGGTAGTTATAGGCCATTTTTTTAGCTTCGAAAGCAGCTGTTTTATTAGATGTCAGAACTCAATCTTGTCCTTTACATGGTAAATATGAACACTTGAACAATAAATTATGCACTTATCTTCCTTTAAACAATAAATACTCTGGTCCAAATATGAAAACATAATTATAAAAATAAATTAGTATTAATAATAAGTGGCTGTAGTTAAAGTTACTCGTCTACGGAAACCACGGTGCTTGCACTCGAGCGCTGAGAATCGAACACATGGCATTCTTGAATTTTAATGCTGTGTTAAGACTTCAAATGTTTTAACATGTTGGTAGTGTTACCACCCTTGCAAGTCAAAATGGCACTACACTGGTGACAAACGCAACTGTTGTTTTTTAAGTAAAATGCAACCACGCCGTGGACTGCTTTCTCCGCTCCATGATCATTTGAGTCGCGGAGTGTGATGTCATCGCACGTGACGCAGTGTAAATGAATCGTTAGAGGAACCGATAATGTCACAGGTAAACGATTAGAACCGGTTCTAAATCCGAACCGGGTTTCGATTCCCACCCCTAGTTTTTATACCGTGATACATTTTTTTTTTTACAAGTGTTTGTCACATACTAAGCTTGAATGAAAGGCATTAACTTCTTGGAAAGTTCACATTTGAATGGTTTCAGAGATACAAAGAAAAAAGTTGTTACTTTTTGGCATGGTCAATTCCTAAATGCTTTATAAATGTATAGTAGCCTACATAAAACCTTCATATTATAAAATACTGTATAATTAAATGACTTACTATTGTCATATGGATCACAAACAGCACAAACACTTGATGTGTTGTTAGCAACAGCAGGCTAAACCACCACACCCACACAGACACACCTCAGGAAAGCTACACAATGTCAGCCAGCGGGGTTTGTGAAACACAGAAAGGTCAGAAACATAATCAGACCTTGCTGGAATTAGCATTTTCTGCATAATACCGTAAAAAGCAAATGCTGGATTAAAATAACTGCAGTAATGGTTTAATGAGGCAGCTTATCCTCAACCTAGGAGTCTCCTTTGGTTTGTCTTTGCATCTTTATCAGATTAAGTCTGAAAGATAATGCCAAGAGTAAAACCGCACTTTAAACACTTTTTGAATATTGTTTCTAATGGATGTTATTTGTAATGGAACAAAGCCATAATGTAAATGACACATTTACCTATTCATGTTTCAGTTCTGTTTTTGCTATTTTGCACAAGAAAATATTTGATCATTCATTCAGGTATCAGATATGGTTATGTGTAGTAAAATAAGCCCATTTTAACCTACAAAAATAGGGTTAAAGTTTATCTTGACTGCTTTGATTGTCTTGATTCAAAAGCTTTCCTATCAATAACACATAAAAAAAAAATTAAAATAAGCCATAAGTGGTCTATTCACAGAAACTTAACATTTTTGAACAGACAGGTTGCTGAAAATGTGACTTTCCAGGGAACTAGGTATTTTAATTTGGCACATTGCATTTCTGCATTTTGGTGCCTTTTTGAACTGCCTTTTAGATAAATAATGACAACTGTGTTCAAGTTCTATATGTAAATGTCAAGTACAAATACAAACACAAATATAATCTGTATTAAGCCTTTTAGATGGATGATGACAACTGTATACAAGTTCTATATGTCATGTACAGACAGAAACATTAACATAATCTGTATTAAGCCACTGTAGCAATTATTTACCTACATGCCTTTAATAACAACAAACACATTGTTGGAGGATTCAACAGTCAATCACATGAATGCCATTACTGTAACAATTACTGGCATGATCACAATAGTCCACTATTGTTTAGAGGTTAGTGCCCATTTCACCACACACAATCCACAAATCCTTGCAATTATAACAGTAACTGCAGCATACAGTGCGCTGGAAAGACACTTGCATGACGCAGACAGTGCTTTCAGTGTGACAGTGCTTTCCAAGCTGAGACACTCAGGTGCTCAATAAAATGATTATCTCAATATGTCTTACCTTGTGCCTGCATTTTAGAACCACCCCGTAGGCTCCTGTAAAAAAAAACAACAAAAAAAAAACATTAAAATAACAGCTTGGGTTGCACCTGGGTACAGTGAATTCCTTATTTTAAATTCACCTCCTGTAGTATGACATCAGTTTGATATAAAGTTATCCATTTCAAAATACAGACTCTTTGTAAACTCTTTAATTTGCCTCAAAATTAGCTTGCAATGTTACAGGTTATGTGCTACTTATTATGTAACGACTACTATTGCTAAGCAGTATGGCCACATCAGGTTTGTAAGTTTTGATTCCACTTGAAACATGCAGGCTCTGTTCACTCTTCTCTCTCTCTCTCTCTCTCTCTCTCTCTCTCGTGCACATGCTTTCTCTCTAATTGGCCCCTTCCTTCACATTTCAAAAAAGTGTACTTTTGGGACCTTTTCTCTAAATTCAAATAAAATTACGGCAAATATAAACTCCTGTGATCAAACAGGTAATAATGAGCAGTTATAACAGTTGAAATACTCTGTACAATAAGGATGGGAACACGGGCCGGAGAGACAGCGAGGGAGTTAGAGAAAGTATGAGATTGAGAGGTAGAGAAAAATATATTATCCAATAGCATAAAGCCCTCTTGGATTGGTATTTGAACGCAACCAGATAGGGACATATATTGGTTGGGTACACAGAGAGCATGGAGATAAATGTTGCATTAATATAATTCCATTTTTCATTTTTTAATTTGGTATAAGCAGTGTTGTTCAAAAGCAACACACACATACACACACACACAACAGGCCAGAAGTATAAATACAACACGCTGCTTTCTCAAAATTTTGTTACAAATAATTTTGTTACTGGTTTTCAATATTTTACTGTCTGAAGTAACACATTATTTAGCCACAGAGGCTCAGACTATTGGTTTTGAAAGAGACATATTAGGTCTGTCTTTAGTGCACTGACATTCAATCTGAGTTGGAAGTCTATTTACTAATGTCAGAACTTGATGATAAGCTGAACGCACTGTCTGGTCCTTCTTTGAATCTTATCTGCATAAAAACTTAAGATAGTTTTTTTAATGTTTGTAATGGCTAGAAAGGCACAACTAACAATTGAACAGAGGGTTTAAATTGAAACCTTTTTCTCTCATCCCCAAATAGCCAGAAAGTTAAATATTTCTAAGCATGGAGTGATCTATAAAGAGAGAAGTTTGACTGGAAGCAACAGTGACCGGAAATGGTCACAGGTAAAGAAAATCAACACTAAGTTTTGTAAAAGAAATTCAAGGATATCCGTTCAAGATCCGAGGGCTGAGATGAACGTGAACAAAAAGAAACCAGTATCCCTTAGAAAACTCGAGCAAAGACTGCATGGTCAAGTTGCTGGCTGTAAACCTTTAACTGGTGGTAATAAGAAAAAGAGACTACTATGGGCCAAATGACATTTAGGAGCATTTAGGACTGGAAGCAAGTCTTGTGTATAGACAAAAGTAAATGTCAGTTATTTATGGGTAACTCCTAAGATTATATCTAATCCAAAGAAAAACAAAGAGTTTTGAGAATCATGTCTTGGCCTCCCCAGTCTCCAGACCTTTCTCCCACTGAGCTCCAAGGGAAGAACTGGACCAACAAGTTTAAAATGAGCGTTCAACTAACGAAACAGAACTATCTGCATGCTTGAAAAGTACACATACATAAGCTTTCACATCCATTACATTGCACTTTTCACATTACATTTCAAAACCAGTCAGTTACTTTTGTTTTAAGCATTTCTAATGTTTTCTCATTTTTTATTTTTTTTTAATACGAGGGTAGGCCCAAACCTCTGGCCTGTTGCGTTTATGTAGGCATGTAGTGACCTCATTGGATTCGGCAAAAACAGTTCTACATGTAGTTTCACACCCGAATTTCTCAAGTCATTGCTCTCATACGCCCCAGTCACATATGTTTACATGTTCAAACGTCAGACACCGCTGAAATTTGGCAAATATTATAATCATTCATTATGATTAAATCATAACCCCAAGAGACAGACAAATCTTCATTCCAAAGATCTCTCTAATGTTCTTTCCTTCAACACTAACATTACCTCAGACTGCAACTCACTACAAAGCAGGTGATAAGGAATGCTGAAGGATGCTTAACAACTTTTTTTTCACCAGCATACAGTTATAAATGTTTGATTTTAGACAGATTTTAACTGGTGTATCAGTCACTATACTGGTATCACAGATTCTACAATGAACATTTTCATTACTGCTTGTTAAATAATTCCCCTACTGCCAACGTCACACATGCATCTGAATCTGCTTCATGATATCATTATTATCTGCTAGACGATTTTATGTAACCAAAGGCTTGAGAGGCTTCAGGAAAAATGCTTTTACTTGACATGCTGAATGGGACTTTTTGGGAAGGAAAAGCTGCTTTCATTTTACATTTTGAATTGGACTTTTCAGAGGGAAAGGGAGTTCCTTTCATTGTACATTCCAAAGGGGGAGCTGTAAGGAATATTCTACTCAACATTCATGTTTTTGTTGTTCAGTGAAAGAATTTATTGTTCTATGAAAGAACTAAGCACTGATAAAAAAGTTCTATTCACAAACAAATTTTCATCGTGTTTTTTAATTGTATCCTTTTGAATGCATATCTGTTTATGACAAATCAAAATGTTTATAATTATGTTTGTACGTGATTCATTTTCTTTAAATTATGTAAAATGTCCAAATAATTTTCATTAATTCCCATAATTTCCCATTAATTCCCATAATTCCTGTGGAATGTTTCCAATTTGGAATATTTCCAAAATTTCTGATCTAAAGTTACAATGGAAAGCTTCTGGAAAATTTACCAGGAATTTTTTGCCCCTTTGCAACTGTAATACACATTCATACAACATCTACACATAGGATATGACAACCACCAAATATATCATTAAATGCGTAGTATTTTGTCTATTATGTGCAATGCTAAATGAAAATAAACACAAACATGGCTGTGTTCAAATGTGTGGTCTGAAAATTACAGCATTCATGTCACACTCACCCTCTCCTACAATCCCAAGGACCTCAAATTTATTCATCACATCACCGATGAGACGAATCTTCATGAAGTCGAAAGGCAGGGGAAGAGGTGCAGGTCCACAGCGAGAGGAGAGGGGAAGGACAGGCAGGTCAGGACACACACCACCGGTCAGTACTTGAGCAGGTCATTGGAGCCAGAAACCTGTTCCCTTTTGGCCACAATATTAGTCCCATATCCCTAGCACTCACTTGCTGAAACTAACAAACACACACACACACACACACACACACACACACACACACAGGGGTTAGGGAGGAAGACAGGTCATACAGCACAGAGTGTTTCCAAAACTTGGCAAATAACTAGTCTGATACTTCTGCTAAGGCCAAAGTGTAAGTGTAAATTGTTTGTTTTGTTTTGTTTAACTCTTCATAAAATACAAAAGATTTTAGTTAATCCTCACTGACATGCTCATTCGGTGTAGCTGAGGGACTGAGAATAAAGTGGAAAAACACAGAGACAACAGGCTAGCTAAAGACATTAACAGATTCATTTTGGCTGTTAAATGTCCCTATAAATAAATAAAAAAACGAACAAAAACTGACCAAGCCATCAAATGTTTATCTACAGTTATTTTAAGTTACTTCACTCATGCTTTAATATGACCATGGTAGTGAGTTCAGCAAAACATCTGAAATAATGATGAAAATATAGGGCTAAACAAAAATGTTCAAAGTATTTACCTTCTGAACTGCTGATGTTTAGGAAAGCAGAAATGTAAGACTCATCTCCGTATCAGATCTGAACAAACTTTCCAGTGCAGTAAGTCAAAAGTCACTTTATAATAACTCCCTCTTGTGGAGAATGTTCACACTGTCAGGCATGTCCTTAAAATAACCTGTGGATGACATGTTTATCATTCAAATTGTGAAGTAATCAAGGCATTTTCATAGAGTAACTGATTATAATCAAGTCATTGTGACAGTCCTAATCTTAAAGTCTGAATTTGTCCATACTTCCGTTCATTTTTACAGATGATAGCAAGGCTAAACTATTTCCCAGACTGCCAGGCCACAAGCTCTGTGTTGTTAGTTCATATATCCCCAATTAAAACATTGTATAATGTAGGATACATTATACAATGTATCCAACACTGAATAATGTAGGACATAATAAGTGTGATTGCATCAGCTACTGTTCTTCTTTAGTTTTATTTTTATTGCTCTTTCTATAGCGAAAATAGGCGCTACTTCTCCTCAGAGCTCATGCTGAATTTTGGAACCACTCCAACACCAAAACGTCCGTATTAGTGCACTTGTATAAAACTTTATGGATTGGTTGATCAGGGGCCGAGTATTGAAAAACTGGTTGAGAGACCTCTGAAACATATTAGGAGAGAGAAAAAATGGTCAAGCCCCCTTAAAATCCGTTTTGGAGCGATAGTTTATGACGACACGCATACGGATGCTGGGGATGGACCAAAAGGCAATAAAACTAAACGTGAAGTAACAAACACAGAGCAAAACACAGCACAGCTCTTAAAACGGACTTCTAGACACTAATGCGCAGGACTGTTATATAAAAAAAAGGCATGTCACTGTTTGTTGCGGTTCAATCAAAAATAATCACAGTGAATTCTGCTACGCATTCAGTCGTACCCATAAATGGTTTGGTAAGAGCAGGCAAATTCCAGCACCCCTGTAAGTGCTGGACTCTCAACCAGATGACCAGTGTTCAAGCCTGCGTAGGGAGCAATTTTTTTGGCCCATAAAACCAACATGACTCCAAACACTGTTTTTATAGCAACTACGCATTCACACTTAGAAATTTCTTGTGGAAATGCATCTTCTAGTTCAAATTGCACCTCTTGTAATTCAGAAACAGCAATTTTTGGTATTAAAATTGATTACAAATTACATCAGCAAGTCTACATGATAATAGTTTCCAAGAAGCAAGTGTGTGATTATTTAGGCATGCCGTTTGCATGATGCTAAAGGGTGGCTTTCACTTTCCTTTTCTTTTTACTTGTTAGCATCTATAGCCTGGCAGACCCAGTGCAAAACCAAAGAAGCAAACTTCTGACACCAAACATGTTCTAGCAGACTGACTACATCGTAGATACACGGAGAAAATGTAAATTTTTGACCTGTGGAATGACTTTTTCTTGCTAAACCATCACTTTAAGCTGCTTGTAATTCTAATAGGACTATTCACCTCACAACTAGAGGTTTAAGATCAATGCAGATGTCATCTGACCAACAGTTACTGGTTGAAACCACTGCTGCTTCGACAACGTGGTTTAATTCTGATCATGTCTCGCTAGGTAATCATGTATGTATGAGAAATGCGTAAAATTAAGTTGAATCTCCACACCCGTGATGATCCATATGTTGCTGGATGTTCACAGCAATCGGAGCATCCATACATTTCCATTGGTATACAGGTCAATGGAACCTTCAAAGATTTCTGTCATTCCTGGAAGTCACACCAGCACAGATTTAGGCCGTGGTCATTAGCTAGAACACTCAGTACTTTGGATCAGCTCGAATGCCTTTGAACAGAGACCACATGATCAAGAATCATGCATTGCAGAGAGCAGGTGCATAGGCAGGTCAGAATGTTCTATTTAAGGCCATAATTTGTTCTGCATATGGCTAAGGCAGGGTGGTCAGGTCCATACCCATTCTGGGCTTTACTGCATCCAACGGTTTGTCTACTGTTCACCCCCTCTCTCTTGGCCACAATTTCTCATCTCATCTTGCTGTGCTGTAATAACTGGAGATCTTGGTGGAAATGATGAGCTTTGCTAGATCTACGTTTCCATAAGGGCGTATGAAGAAGATGGAATGCTGTAACCAACGGCTACCTGTGTGTGTGTGTGTGTGTGTGTGTGTGTGTGTGTGTGTGTGTGTGTGTGTGTATATATGTGTGTGTTGGACGACTCGTGGGTGGATCAAAGTTAAACCGTGTACATTATATGTGACAGCCACACGTCCTGTCCATCCTGCTCGAGTGTGATGAGATGAGGTTGACGATGAAGATAGTGATGAAGATGATAATAAGCACGGTGATGAAGATGAGGATGGTGATGAGGATGAAGATAAGGATGGTAATGAAGATAAGGATGGTGATGAGGATAAGGATGGTGATGAGGATGAGGATAAGGACCGTGATGAGGATGATAGTGATGGAGCCACGCGCGGGAAAGCTGTTGCACGACGAAATCCTCACGCGCTCTCCCTAACGGCTACTGCACAGAGAGGCATACGCAAGCCATTAAACACACATAACGAGCATTCTTACGCTTATTCTAAATTAATTTTGGCTGGTTTATAAAAGCACCCTAAAATCCCTGAGACCGTGAGAGAAATTGGTGAGTCCGTGTGTGGGTAGAAAACGCCACAGATGTGCCGTTAACGGCCGTTGTGTGAAAAATACATGAACAGTTGAGGAAAAACAGGTGACAACACGAAAAATAAATAAAATACACACGAAACAAAACAACAAAAATAACCCGACGACGCAGAACTCACTCGGGTGCTCGACGGCAGGGTGCTGGGTCCGCTCTGATGGGCGCGGAGGGCTGTTTTCATCCTGTTTTACCTGCAGTGGTAACCCATCACCACAGCTGCAACACTATCCACCTCCATTCGCTCCATTCACCTCCTACCAGCACCCCAGCTGACTGACAGGACAACTGACCAATCAAAGCGCAGCGCAGAACCGCAGCCGTCCAATCGCTGATCGGAAAAAAATGTTAGAAAGGGGGCGGGGCTTCGGGCTGGTTCGGTTGACGTGTTTTTTTTTCTCTTCTACTAAAAACTGAAAAAAAGGTTGAGTGACGTTGCAAAGCTTTTAGATATGTCACTTTTTTCGGAGGTTTGTAAATAACGGTATA
>JBBJLS010069924.1:0-12446 GCA_037577275.1 Bryconaethiops microstoma
GTTGGGGGAACACGAGCCTAAGAATTTCATTACGGGTAATGATGCTGCATTGTTATCTGTATATGACAATAAAACTTGAACTAGTGAAAGAGTCACTGGCTACTGTGAGCTTAACAATATGGGCTGACCAAAAGTAAGCAGTCCCCTTCCTATTTAAAAGTTGTTCACTGCTAGTTTAAACGAGTCACTTAAAACTGTCTTATCACTAACCCCACCCCTACCCTAATTTATCAGCAAAGCATTTGGGTGGACAACGTTGCAAAAAAAAGTACACTAATGTAAAGTGAGATCCTTTACAATGATAAATACAATCATATCGGCCACCCATAATGACCACTACGTGTTCAGAACACAGATTCATTCAAACACAATCATCTTATTTTCCTAAAACAATAAAATTAACTGCAACATTTCTGTACATAGAAGAAAGATGCAGTCAATCATTGCACTGTTTGGTAGGGGCACAGGTGTTTGACTGCACAGTGATTTGTGTAAACGTAGATTTGTGCAAACACAATCATCCTATTTCCCTAAAAAATGTAATTAAGGGCAGCTTGTGCACTAGGACAGCTGGTGGCCTCATGGTTAGGTAGTTGTCCCTGCGATCTGAAGGTTGTGGGTTAGAATCCTCAAACTGCTAGTGGCACCACTGAAGTACCCTTGAGTAAGACAGCTTCCCCACACACTGCTCCCTGGGCGCTGTGTCCTGCTGCTTCACTTGGTGAATGGGTTCAATACAGAGAAGAATTTTGTGCTGTTCACACTTTGTGCTGTGGTGTGTTCACGTATAACAAAAGGTCACTTCACCTGCACCCTCCACGGGAAGCTCTGTGGAAGACTCCCTCTGCTGGCCAAGAGACGACTTGCGCTCCGAGTCTCCTATAGTCAAACTGCTCAACCTAGAAAATGACAGACAAGAAAATTTGATATTAGCTTTAGTCAGTGCGGTACAACTGCAACAGCACCGATATGTTTCCAGAATAAAGGAGAGAGAGAGTGGGAGAGGGGGATTTGACGTGCAACAGGATAAGCTGAAGGGAAATCAATTCAAGAGCAGGATAATCATAAGAGAGGGATATATTGATAAAGCACATCCAGGGAAGGACTTGACAAAAATACAGAGACATTCCTTGCTTTAATGCAGGCAGTTTAAAGGTGCAGGGAGCAGGAAAGAACACTAATAGACTGTGTTATTTCAATAACAATCTGTCTGTTTCCAAAACACAGCCTTTTTGCCATGGGTGCAGTTTCCTACACTTTGGTATGGATGTGAACTGGTATGGATGTGTCTTGAAATTATTTTAATTGAAAAGATAAATAAAGCAAAGTACTTGGAGAACTAGTGGCAAACACAATCACCAACATCTGCTTTAACACGTCAAACTAGTTTCTATACTACTACTTAAAAACTGCTATGTTCTTTCTGTACTTATGTTACATGGAGAGGAGACTATTTTTCACAAAGTTAATGTACCGTATGCTCAAAAGTATACTTCACAAGACCTGCTCAGCTGGTTATTTATGTCTGTAATTAAACCCAGCTGAGGGTAAGGGCATTTATATGAAAAAATAGTTTCCTTTGGCTTCAGTTTTCGAATGAGAACCCACGTACATTGTCATCCTTACTCTGCTGTTTACTCTGCTGTACAGAGTACATCAACAAAGTTGTATCAGAAGCCAAGTAACAAACAGACAGGGCAGTTTGTTACACAAATCCAAGTTTAAATGTAGAAGGTACATCTTATTTAGTGTTCAGAACACAAAAAATAGTGAATTTAGTCATTTTATGTATCATTCTGTAGAGGGAGGTGACATTAGCTAAAGACTGAATTTTTGATCTCACATCTCACAACCTTTCTCTGACTAAAGGTAAAGACAAACAGCCAAATTCAGGTTACTGGTTTAACACTAAGTGATTTTAAACCAGTTTTAAAATCAGGTTATTGGTTTTAACACTGGTTTAACACTAAGTTTGACTGTTAAACACTGAGCGTTTGAAGGAGTTGACCTCAGTCACTCATTTAGACACTGCAGCGCAGAGAAACAGAAATAAACAGAAACGCAGCACATTTCATTGCTAAAATAATCTATGAAAGTTACTTGGTTTGTGATAGAATCAATGAAGCTGAAGCTGATTTCTTATCTCTAAGTTCTGCCTTAAATGGTGCAACGTTACATTCTGAACGCAGCATAAAGTAGCTAAACTGACGATGAAACTGTCACTATACAAAGATCTTAATAAGCAAAAAAAAAAAACTGTCAGACTCCAGTCCAGCTCAGTCTCTGACTGAACATATTTGTGTGAGGTTATGAAAAACTGGAATATTTGGGTTAAAATGAACAATATTGAACAACAAACATACTAAAAGCCTTATTATATGGTTCTAGCATACAGAAAATGTTGTCCACTATTTTTGTCAGGTTTGATTTCTTTTCAGGTTCTACTGCTTAAGTTTACAAGAATTTGACTTGATCTCAAGCTTCACGGTACAGTACAGTAATGGAACAACTCTGCAGACACCTCAAAGAGGAAACGGTGACTACGAGTTTAAAAAGGCATGTTAAAAAACGGTATTGAAACAAAGAACCAAATTTGTTGTCGTCGATGGATAATGAGCATACTAGACCGTGCTGAGATTGAATGCTTGTCCTAACGTACATAATCTTATTTCTCTGAGGACACAGTGGTGGAAAGACCCACCCCTCCCTCTTCAAGACTGATCCTTTCTAAACCTCTAAAAAAATGATCCTTAAAACAAATAAAAAATCATCAGTATCAGCATTTTATCAGCAGAATCTGTGCTGGCTAATACTACTGTTAAAACACATCTAACAAGAGAACATCAAAACATGACTACACTGAGAATTTATTCGACAAATTGGTTTTTAAAGACATTTTAAAAGAACTACGACTCGCAGTAAAACCATAAACTGCGCTTGTGGTTTGAGGTCAGCATTTGTTCCCCTGGGAAAACCCATCAAGCAAAACTTTTTAAACTGCATTTCTGCTTTTACTTTTCTGCCATCTCTTCACATTTTTAAGACACAACTCACATTCGTTATACAAACTAGCATTTACTTCAGATGACTGGGTGCCAGCCTTGGTCATGGAGATCTACCTTCTTATGAATTGAAGTTCCAACAAGAAACTGCTCCAACTAATTAACATTCCTGATTGGCTGGATCTGATGGATTGGAGTGGGAACTGTGCAGGAAAGCAGATCTCCAGGAGGAGAGTCGGTGGATATTTGACACAAGCTAAAGAACTAAGGACTTTCTACATGCCAGTTCACATGCAAAACATTATTTAAATCACATTTGATTTAGTGTATTTTAAAGGTATGTAAACATAATATTCTGACTTCCGGCACCTTGGACAGAGTAATGGGCAGAGGCAGAATATGAGACAACTCACCAAGCAGCAAACGGACTAAGAGAGGGCACGAATGGCAAAAGAAAGAAAGGAAGGAAGAAAGAAAGAAATTCAGGACGGTTCAGGGGATAGAGACAGTGAAAAGAGACAGAAAGAGGGAAAGACAGAGAGCAGGAGGTAAAGAGAGAGAGAGAGAGAGAGAGAGAGAGAGAGAGAGAGAGACCATCAAAATCATCTTTATGGGATGACCCAGATCAGTTCCAAAGCAACATGACTGTTTAGGCCCCATTCAGATGAACATTTTGGTATCTGTCAAAAATCTACATATAAAATTGCATGAAATGCATGAAAATTATGGTCCTTTACACAATGAAACAGTTCACCAGAATTAGACCGTTGACGGAACATACTCTGACATGACCTCGTATCAGCCAATGGGGACAGTCTTGGGGGGGGGGGGCTTCATATCAAGATGGAGGAGAAGCTGAGCCCTTCTGTCTGTTACATCTACAGCAGTAACAATGAACACTAAAGATCTAGGATAGTTCACAGCTAGCTTGGAAAGAGCACCATACATTGTTACAATAAAATACTGAAAAGCATTTCATCAGCGTGCAGTGTAACATGTTAAATGGTAAAAAAAAATTTTTTTTAAAAATTGTATTGGTAGTCATTTTTAAATGTGGCACTACATTCCAGCATATTAGAATTTAAGACAAAAATATGTATAACATTATGTGCATCATAAAAATTATTGAAATATTTGATATTTTATTGTATTACCCAGCCCATTCATAGACAGACACTGCAATTTTGCTTTTAATAAAGGCTGTATTTTTTAATTTCCAGAAAAAAAAAATCCTTTGCAAGCATACCAGGATAACAGTACAGCAATAAGCGTTAGTGCTTGTTGACAGATACCCAAACATCCTTGTGAACGCAGCACTAAATGTGCACACAGCTCTAAATGTGCACGCGTCTATGTCTGCTCTACAACAGAAACTGAAACATTTATTTAAAAAGACTCCATTGTGGATGAGAACAGTGAATAAACTTTAAGACCTGCTACATAAGTAACAGTAACCAGTCTCCAGCCAAACTATGGTGAATAAATTTGACCGCTTAATGTTAATGAGCTCAAGCTACTGCAGTTGGAGGAAAAATCCTGAGCTATGATTACCTGGACAGGTGAGTCTGTTTCTTTACCGCTGCCCTGCGGTCACAGGACACAAACGAGACACACAGGTGAAGCGAGTGCACGAGATGTGAAAGATAAAGAGACAAAGCAGGAGAGACAGACAGAACGCAGGACAGAAACAGATAAAGACACACATACAGACGAACAGACATGCACAAAGACAAAAACTGAGACGAGCACAGAGGACCACAGTGTTTTCCCCTAGGCGACGAGAGAATGGAAGGGGACTTCTGGTGGATCGCCAAAGCAAGATAGACTTTATCATCCCAGATCCTGTCTGACTCATCCCCATGTGTGACGCTGTGCCCTCCACTAACAAACAGACTATTGTGACCTGGACTACAAATAAGGAAACAGATTCTTGTTTATGAAGGTGGAAAAACCAGTACTGAGTTTACTGTACACATTGTGGGTTAATTGCATTACCTTTAATCTTTCTAATATCAAGGCCTACTATTCTATTACTACCGACTCATACTCAATTGAGTTCTGTTTACAACAACAGCTGTTCAAAGTGGACCAATGCTGTCAGCTGCATCATGTCATGGATGACCATATAGTGTCATCTTTTGGAAGAAAGGCTCTTTTAAGCCAAGAAACCCAATCATGCTCTTGGAACTCAACCATGCAGTGCGAAAAAAAAAAACCCCAAAACATTCTAACCCCTAGTCGAACATGTCAGTCCTGCTAATCGGCATCTTTTGAATCGTTTGGACAGGAAAGATAGGTACGTAAGATTAGGGGAAATGTAGAAAAGGAAAGTAGAGCTCTAGGCAGAGCTGCACAATACACTGTTACTGTAAAAATCCAGTTCATTCATACAGCCTCTAGCATGATTAATTAATCCATGGTGAACCAAAAGGATTTTCCATGTTTTTTCAATGGAGTAACTGCAGAAAATACAGTTACTGCCAGTGTTATCGCCAGCAGTCAAAAGAACATTAAAAGTTCATTCAAAGTTTTTCCTGTGAGTTGCAGTGGATGGAATAAATTGGATGTAAATAGAAGCTAACCACTCACAGCTGAGGCAGATGTACTTATTTGCGTATAACAAATCCAACCAAAAGCACAGCTTTCTGGTCAGCTTCTATTTACACCCAGTTTATTCCATTGACCCCAACTCACAGGAAAAGTCTGAATGAAATTTGAATGTTCTTTTGACTGCTGGCGAGAACACTGACAGTAACTGTATTTTCTGTATTTTCAATAAAAATTAGTGAATAAAATGAGTTCTGGATCCCTCTAAAATTAACATTTGTACCCATTCTGTATAACTCTTTAAAGCAAAAACGGCACATGTCTTTACTGACACAAAAGCTGCTCGCTACAGGTGTTTGTCTGAGAACTGTCCCTCATTGTCCTTCAGCTGTGGTATGAAATTGGTATAGATGGGAGACATTGGACTCATCGAGAATCACTTCATCCCTTCTTAACTTATCACGGCACAGTCACATCTTCACAGGACTCAAAGGGCCTGGTACCAAAGCTAGTCAAACATTACAGAGATACTGGCCTTTCCAAAACTGATAAAACAAGGAAGGCGGCAATCATGCAAAAGTGCCTTTACTTTGGGCTATGATCATTTCGACCAATCACAGTTCCAGATTTCTGTGCATATTTTGATGAATCAAGAAACGTAAATTCACCAGAAGTCAGAATAATGCAGGCCAATGTTCATGGATGTCAAATCACTGATTTGCCTGTGCATTTCTGACATATTGCCAAGCCTACCGCAATCACAATTCACAGAAATGAAATAGCAAGACTGATATTTTATTTATTTTGTGCAGCCCAACCTCCACCCACATAAATGGTCATTCCTGATCTAGTCCTGCTCTTTAGCCTTATTACAGAAAAATTCACCAGCAATCATTAAAGCCTATGTATTTGAAGAGCAGGATGTCTTGGACTCTGGCAGAATTTAATAATCAGGTTGTTAGCTGAACGAGGTGTGCATGTTTCGCAAAAACAAAAAAAGTGTGGCCCTCTGACCCTGAACCCAGCTGAAGGGGTGCTACTCATTCCGGGGTGTATCAGTCACATACCTGTCCAGAGTAGAGGTTGGAGGTCGAACACTCATAGCTGCAGCGTCAGAAGTTTGTCCACTCGTCTGTAGTAAAACGTGGTCACTCCTCAGTCATCTCCTCGAGTTAAGGGTCTGTTTCTCTGGAGCAGCAGTCAGAGTGTCATTTAGGACAGATCAATGGTCTTCCATTCGACTTCCCATTTAATGTGAGTTTGATCTGAATTCCACTCCTGGATAGCTGGACAGTGTGTTCTCGTTCAGCCACTTTAGGACCTTACATGTGGTGGAATATCACACAATGCTTGATTTGAATTCAGTGACTTTGACTTGATATCCAGTGAGCTGCTGGGCTGCACCTGTCCAGAAATGCCAGGAATCAGGAACCTTGCCCCTCAATTTGGACCTTTGAAAATGTCAACAAGCTTTAAACCCACAAAATAACTACAGAAAAGGCCCACAGTTAACTGGTCTTGACTTATTAAAGCAGCTTTAAATGCTACAACATCCTAGTGTGAGCAGTTTTAGATTTTTAAAGCAGTTATTCCTAATAATGTCAACCCTCCTCTGCCCAGCAAAAACCAAAAGTGTTTGTTTATATCTTTACACAGTGATAACGTTCATTAAAGTGCATTCACCAAACAAACTGTCCTTTCGAAGCAAGTCTACTCTTCATAAAAATAAAAATAATAATCTAGCTACTTCACTGTGAGCTACAAAAACAAGTTAGCAGGCTGGTAGTGTTAGCTAGCTAGCCTTTGCTTCATAATATGAAGTAAATGTTGCTGCGTAGAGGTTTATTTAAAAAAAAATAAAGAAAACCATTAAACTCCTCGATTGCAAGTGTCTCAATCTGAGAAATAAAACGTTACGACTCTTATGAAACCGAAAACAGTCAATGTTATGCTAGCTTTGACTAGCTGTGTCCCTCCAGTGTTGCAGGCCCAGACAGAAGCCCCGCTATCGCGTATAAGCCACGGCCATCCCGGGGCACTCCTCCATCGGCTACGTTGCAGCAGGGCCCATGAGCAAAAAAAGGATTCTGCAGATTTAATCCAAATAAGCAAACGTGCAAAAATTAATGTCAAAGGAGTACAGTCCGACGCTTGCAGAAAATAATCAAAAAAGCGTTTATCAAGTGATGCAATCGCTGGTGCAACTTTCCAGGGTTTGATACCCAGCAAGCTTTATCTGATCCTCTCTCTGGTCCATCCCAGCTCAGATGCCATTGTCCCGGGCTTCCACCTCTTCTGTCATCCCCTCCTCTCCCAGACCTCTCTCACAGTCTCCACACACTGCTAGGTGCCCTGCTGCCGCATTTTACACCAAGTGGGAACCCGGAGCTTTCGCCTGTTCGTCTGCTGATTTGGTTTCGAAACCATTCCACCTCCACCAGCCCCGGGACCGGGTCAGAGTGTTTAATCTGGGACTGGAGGAAAACACACTCAAGATCTCCATCTATCGGTCGGACCAGGTCTGAGTTTACGGACATCTAACTCCGGCTAGTTGGATACTCCTATGGTTACAAAGAAATGTAAGCATTTATACTACTTAGACAACTACCACTTCAACTACACATCATACTGCTAGTACTTCTACTACTACTACTATTTCTATTAATACTACTTACATCCATACAATTACTTTACCTGCTACTTTTACACTACATCTATTACTACTACTTCTACTACCACTGATTCTACTTCTACAATTACAGGGACTGATACTACTATTACTAGTATTACTACTTCTATTTATACAATCACTTCTACTACCACTACTACTTCTACTACTACTAGTACTACTTCTATTTATACAACTACTTCTGCTACTTCTAATACTACTACTTCTACTACTTGTTCTACTTCTGCAATTACTTGGACAGATACTTCTACTACTACTACTGCTGCTACTACTACTACTACAACTACTCCATTATAATTACTACCACTACTTCTAAATACACAATGCTATCTCTAGTATTACAGCTACTACTTCTAATATTACCAGTACTATTGCTATTTATATGACCATTTTTACTGCTACTTCTAATACTACTAATGCTATTACTAGCACTACATCTATTACTACAACTACTTCTGATGCTACCTCTAGTATTATGACTTATCGTTTCTGCTTCAGCTAATACTACTATTACTACTGCTTCTAATTCTACCTGCATTATAATTGCTGCTACATCTTCTAATATTACTTGTAAAAATTCCTTCTAATATTACTACTACTTCTTCTACTTCAATTTCTACTTCTTTTTATACTATTACTAGTAAATAGCAAAAACAACTATTTTTGCTGGTGCTTCTATTACTACAACTTCTACTGCCACTACTTCTACGTCTACATTTACTTTGTCTGATATTTCTAATACTACCTCTAGTATTCCAAGCGACAAACTTTTGTTTCATTTTATTTGTGCACTCTCTAATCTTCTCCATGCAGGAATAGAAGGGTGTTTGGCCTGTGTATCACTATTTATATGTAGTGTGGATGACAATGTATTTTCTTCTCCCAAATTTAGATGTATAGTCCATGATTTTGAATTAAAGTTGACAGTGCCCTATAACTTGTTCATAGTTCCATTTCATAGTTCCATTCCATTTCAAATGCACTGATCATTTCTGTACATTAAATAACAGAAAGAAAAGTATCTAAATACTTGTTTCCTGCCACAGTGTGTTAATGAACTCACAATACAGTATTTTCTAGCTTATATTAAATGAGTTCTGGTAATTCTAGCTGCACGATTGAGAAATGTTTTTGGTTTGTTAAGCCACACAGTTGACGTACTTATGAATCAATCAAACATAACAAAACCATCTAACCACCAAAACCAACAAAACAAGGTATGAACCAGTGAAGAAACAGGTGCAGATGATTCCAGATGATCCGGCGGTGATCAGTAATGCTGCGTGGATGGAACAGCTTGTATCTCTAGGCGCCTTGAATCTTTAGGCACTTTGCAGCCTATCACAGTAAAACATTTGTTCCCATTTCTTTAATTTAATCTACTCAAATATATATACCCAAATATAACACAGTGTGACAGGAATAAAATAGTATTTTTGTACCAACAAGGTGATTCAAAGCTTAATATAAAGTAATTATAGATGGCTCAAGACTTTTGCCCAGTACTGTATGGTCAAAAGTATTTGGACACATGACCATCTCACTTACATGAGCTTGTTAGACAGTCCATTCCAAATCCAAGGGCCTTAATATGGACATTTACAGCTATTCACTCTTAGACAAGATTCTGGAGTGTCTGTGGGAATTTATGTTCATTCAGTTAAAAGAAGATTAACCTTGAAGATGTTAATAGTTCAAGACAGTCCAAACAAAAAGTTGCTTCCCTCTTGTGTGGAGTTTCGGTATTGCAACAGATAGCAATATTCTTTTTTTAATCTTTTCGTGTGGGTTTGAGGCCCATTTTGGGTTAATGGGTTGTGTGCTGAATAAACCACAAAACTGTACTCTGTCTCTTGCATGTGCAGGAGGATGGTGCAAATAGCGTGTGGTGATATTATACATGCAGCTCGTTATCGTGGCATCAACACCACTGTCTCTTTATCATTGAACTTTGATTTTCTATTTTGTCTCTGTTATTCCACTGCATTTTAAACTGAAAAACCTCACAGTTAGTGGATGGTGCTGTGAGAAGATGAACTTAGGGGAAGAGTGGATCAAGTCCAGTTTCTATTGTTTTGATTTGATATTGTTCAAATCAGAGATCAAATCAAATCAAGGTGCTGTGTCTGCAATACGGCAAATATCAGATCCTCAGTGTTTCCCTTGACCCACTGTAATCAATCAGCCAAGATTTTTTCAGTTTTTGCACTGGACCCATTAAACACAAGATATTGGCTGGACATGCAGATTATGTCTACATTGCATCACTAGGTCCAGGACCATATCTGTATGTCAGCGCAATGTGCAGGTCCAGTATTTGAATGTCTGACTATGATCCCATTTGAACATTGATGTTTGTTTAGTTCAGTATTTGAATGTCTGGCCAAGTCAGTTTCCCAAGTGATGCATCAGCCCTGAACGAGAGAATATCTATGAATGAGTTGGGTTTTTGTGACATCACACATGTCTCAACTTCAAAATGTACACTCAGTGACGTAGCAGTGCCTACAAAGTATACAAATTATTTTCTAAGGTGGCCTGGTGGTTAGGCAGTTGCCTCTGCAAACAAAAGGCTTTGGGTCGAATCCCAGGGCTGCCAGTTGCACCACTGACCCTTGAGTAAGGTACTGTCTCCACACACTGCTCCCCGGGTGCTCCCGTTGCTGGCAGCCCACTGCTTCACTTGGTGAATGGGTTAAATGCAGATAAATTATTTCATGTTGTTCACACTGTGTACCGTGCTGTGGTGTGAGTGACTATAAGGGACCACTTTACTTTAAAGTCCCTGTTGGTATAATAGTATTACAATGTCATTAAAATCCCTGTTTGTGTAACAGTCAGACGATACTCAATACTTTTGTCCACATAGTGTATATGAATGTATTGGGTCTTTGTGATATCACGAATATCACCAATTCACTTCACTTTACTTTAAAGTCCCTGTTGATGTAATTGTCAGACACCCCAATACTTTACTGCTCTCCATAACTTGGTTAAAATATAAAGATAACATGAAAAGACGTGAAAGTTATTTCATTACATCAAGCTTTTTTTTCAAAAACCGTTAGGTTTTCAGTGATATGGGCTGTTTAACCTTTTGTTTCTTCGTGACAAGGGAGAAAGGAAAGTTGCTTGTCCTCCTCGCTGTCTTTGTGTATTTTCTTCTCCAAAATAGTCTTGGTGAACAGAAGAGTCACGTACATACCAAACGACAGGGATCGTGTTTGTGTTGTGTCTGCCAGGCTGATGTATTTCAGGCCTGTGTGAGAAGTGAGAGGGGAGTGGAGAGTAGAGGAGAACCTAATTTGGTAAGAGCAGGGCGTGGAGCTCTTACTCAGTTCCGTGAAGGAAGGAAACATCTGGGAGCGTCCGGACTCTCTAAGCCTCTCCTCGGCCTCAGCGGGAGAGAAAAGTGAAATAACGGAGTAATTCACGCAGATAGAGGTATGCCTTTCTCTTTCATTTCAGACGCTTTGGCATAAAAACCATCTTCATCGGCGTGTTTACGGATGTGAAATCGGAACAAAGAAGCTCCGAGAGTTATTACCGTCTGTAAAAACCGTTTTCTGGGGATAAGGCACTTTTTAGACCACAGATCTATTTCTCTAAAGGGAGCAAAGAGGGAGTAAATAAGTGCTTTCAAAGATGTAAGAAGTGTGTTTCGTTGTAACATTTGCAGTGTAGCGTCAACTTCAGCATTTAAACGACTGTTTATTCAGTTGTTCTGGTGGGCTTTGGTGGAATAAGCCTCGCCCACCCTCTTCTCAGTCCTGTCGCAGCCTGCTCCAGTAAACTCGTGTAGAAACGTAATGTTTGGAGAGTAGAAGGTGCTGTTTTTAAATATTACAGCCATGTGGCTTTAAGCCTCACCACCGAGACCATGCTTCAGTCATCCTGCTGGCCCACCTCAGGCCTCCTCACCACATCCTCCCTGCAGCTGCATGAAGCACCCTCGACGCTTTGTTCACGTTTTTACTCGGGTTATATTTGATTATATTTGCATCATTAGAGACGGGTACTGTGTATCGATACTTAGATAACCCTGCATTAATCCCACAGGTGGGGGGGAATTTTCATTGTTACAGCAGCAAAGTAGACAGAACAGAAGAAGAAAGTAAGAGCAGCATAACCAATAGAATAAATACTACACAGTAGTATAATATAAAAAGTACATTATACAAATGTTATATAAATATAAAAGTTTATAT